>DWEI01004756.1:0-11387 GCA_018245875.1 Mysoria ambigua
TGCAATGCCAAGTGTGGTGACTAAGGCAAAACACCCCCAATATGGCAGTAATTTTTATCATAAAAATATATTATTTATAATGTCTTTATTTGTATCAAATTATATTGTATGTGGCTGGTGGGCAGGCACTTACTAATTTACTGCATGTGAGTAGTGTGAGACAATATCATAATATAAGGACACTATTTGCACAAAATGTTCTAGAACACTCGTGCACTCATCATGCTTATTAATAGTACCATTAGTTCACAAGTGCATGTTGTATAATTTCATATGGTAAATATTATTTACAACCTCTTTTAGCAATAGTTTTCAACAAACACAATAATGCACTCATAGGCATAGGTTGTAGTAGAGGAGGACTACCATAAAGTACTCAACATCATCATCATCAGTCTATTCCTGTCCACCGCTGGACATAAGCCTCTGCAATGTCGCACCGGTGAGCTTTTGTAGTAGGGGCTTGGAGTCTCAAAATGTGCCTGGTGTGTGGCAATAGACTTGCCATTTATTACATACAACTCAACGTAACTGTTGAAATGTAGGAGTACATTCCTCTGCTTACCTCTTGCGGGGATAACAGGCGTGATGTTACGGATTATTGTAATAACAGACATATGGGTATAATGTGCGGCGGACTTTTACCTAGAATCAATCTGGCCACAGTAAGAAGTATGACATGAGCCGCGTGCGGACTGCGCGCATTTTTTTTGGTTGTATGATGTCACACATTCACGTCCACCGGTAGCAGCCCGCCTCGCGAGCGCGGTCGAACTTTAAAACTGGTTGTTTTAATCACTTTTATATCCTCGCTCTCAATGACGAGAGCTGATTTTCCTGTTTGATACCAGTCGCTGCATGGTAACAAGCCGGTTTTCATTCAAAACTTCGGTTGCCGCTGTTGTGGCATCACCGCTCCAGTGTGCTGTACTCGTCTGCCTGCCCCATTCCGATATCCAGGTGTTATGTAATGTGCGCCGTCGCATGAGCTCGGCGACGCACCGCACATGGCCATGCGTCCCCGTGCCGACGACGACACCGCGCCTGGGCCCACACGACCCTCGCTGGCGCCTCGCTCCAGTGGCGACGGGGGCGGCTGCTGCACACGATCTCATTATGTTTGAGCCGTATGTTTGAGAAGCCCGCAATAGTAGCATATCTCTCGTCATCTTTCGGAAACGCTTAGTTTAGTCCTGCTGAACTCACTACGTATTCCAAAGCAGATAGAGTAATATAACTTCCGAAGCAAATAAAGAATATATTATTTATTTGTCTCGGCGAAATGTGTGTGTTTGAATGACGGCGTATTCCCCCGCTGTTGGCCGCTCATTCTAATCGTTGTCGTGTTAATTACTCCGCTGTGCCCGAGTCGGGCGACGGGCGCTCCCACTCTGACCTCGTGTACCGCTTGCGTCGAGATTCTTTGTAAAATATCCCCGCGTTACGATTTAATGTCTAGCTGTGAGAGTGTAGGGGCTTGTCATTCCGAGGGGGTGGACACTGCGAGACACTGCCCAACTGACAAGCGCAAGACTATTAAAATAAAACATTCCACTCTGCGGTAATTTAAAATGATGAGAAATGCATATGAATTAAGTAGGGTTCCTTTTTATGTAATGAATACAATAATATTAATAGGTGTGAATCGTGCACACAATGGGTGTGAATGACGCAACAATGAATAAATACTATAAAATATCATAACAATAGGCGAAGGTTATGTGGACGAGTTTGATGCTGCGACGGCGCTTGTCGATGCGCACTTTGTGATAAATAATGACACATTTGGAGGCCCGTTCAAATAGGCCGGCGCGCAGAGCTAGGCAGCCTTCGATTGCATTGAAAGATGGATCGTGGACATATTTGAATAAAGCGTATTTTTTACATTTTCATCAGGCAGGTGGAATTTCACAGTATACGACTAATTTCTAGTTTATATTTGAATATGTCTCGGATATATTTACGCGAAAATAATAAGCGATTTATCAAGGGGAAACTTGTGTTGACTGTTCAGAGAACGAGTACGTATCTGTGTACCTAAATGAGGTAAACAAACAAAGTAATGACATTTTAAGGTCGTGCTATGAAAATTCAGAATGTTCATAATTCTAAAGCATTGATTTCACCTTACATTTTGGAAACTGAGCTCTCGGCAGGTCTCCATGTTTCGAGGTTCTACTATGACTTATTTTTACAAGGCTATTTACAGTGCAAATAAACATAGAACCGTTCGCCGGCAGGCACCGCTGCGCTACATGGCCCGCGATGCGCGCGCGCACCGCGACGACGAAGAGCGCCTGTACTCGGGCTCCGGCAGCGATGACAGCCCGCACCGGTCAGTCGGCGGGCGCTCTCGCCGGGGGGTGGACGTCGACCTCGTGTAGCCACGTCTACCAGATGTCACAGTTGCTCGTAGATGTGGCCATTCCGAACAGTATCCGATCTTGGCGCACAACTCATGAAAAATATTAGCGTATTAATGACGATCGTTGGTGGCGACTTGTAGCGATACAGCCGCGCGACGATCGCGCTTGCATCGCGACACTGACTCGCCGCCTATATTGGCTCGTTAGTAGCGTGCATCGCGTCCCTTGCGCGTCACTAATGCGGCTGAGAGCTCGTGCGCACGGCGCCGCCACCGCACCGCCGCCGCACCGCCGGCGTTTGATTTAGTTACCCATACCGACCGCGTACGATGTTTTCGTGAGCGGCCGGTAGTGGATAATTAACAAACAGGGAGGGGGACGCGCGCGGTGGCGGCGCGGCGGCGGTGCGGTGGCGGGGCGGTGGCGGGAGGGTGGCGGGGCGGTAGCGGCGCGGTGGCGGGGCGGTAGTGGCGCGGTGGCGGGGCGGTAGCGGCATTGTGTGCACGAACGCTGAGGGCCAGCAGTAGCTATCTATTCTCGCGTTTTCGGCGCGCGCGTCTGTATCGCCGCAATAACTCGCCGTGGGCGATGCCCCCAAGGTAAAGTATCGTGCGCTGTAGCGGTTAAAGAAAACATCGGGCTTACATCTGCACACGTCAGACTTCCCGCGATGAGCCGGAGAAGCAACCCTTGTCATTTCGCGAAGAGCGCTGAGTTCAATTCTATAACGGTAAAAGTAGTGGGAATGCGACTTTAATAATTGTATACTCACGAAACATTAATTAGCGAAAGTATATTCCCAACAGAACGCACGTCGCCTCTATCAGCGTCAAGTGGTTCACACGGTCGCCGGCGCCGCGCTCGGCCGCGCGCCGTGCGGCCCTAACACTTTCACTGCATTGTTTTCCACCTACTTTACTTCTCACTATGGACGTGCCGCTGACTGCCAGGGGGTTGCCGATGCTGGGTCCGGTGCCGGGGTCGGGGGTGTGTGCGGTCATACCCCAACATACTGTTATTAACTCACTCCTGATACTACCGGGATGTCAGAACTATTATCTGTAAACATTCAATTACTTGTTGCAAGTATCTCGCAAATGTGATGAAATTTTTAGTGATGTATGAGTGAGGGCTATTGTTAATGATTAGTATGTGCAGCTATAAAGTGGCTAATAAAGTGATACGAACAACGGAAACAGTACATGTTATGTGATAAGCGCTCAAAACGCTGCTGTGTAGACAACTGCCGTCCGCCAATGGTGGCCGTAGCACTGGCGGTGCGGCGCACATGTCACGACTTCGGTCACAGATTCGCTCTAGGTATACATCAATTTATCACCGGCTGTTTTATGTTCACCCTGTAAGGGTATCTACAGTGATAAGTATGACTCGATCTGGAAATCGAACCCAGAGCGCCTCGATTAGTAGTCGCACTTCGTTGTAGTCCCGCGACCGACGAGCTAGGCGAGCTCTCCCGACTCCGCCGCGAGGTGCGCAGGCTGCACTGACGCGCCACCCTCGTTGCCGCCGGCAGGCACGACGCGCACCGCCGCTACGCGCCGCACTGCGCGGACGCGGAGCACAGGCTGGAGGAGAAGGAGCGCCGCTTCACGGTGACGCTGCTGGCCAAGTTCTTCCTCTTCTGCACCGCCATGATACTCTTCTGCGTGCTCATGTACATACCTGTCTACAACAAGGCCAACGACCAGCTGCCCAAAGGTGAGCGCCCGAACATTTTCCACATTTTTTATTTCTTTTGTTCTTGTGTCGTTTATTTTGGATTGTTCTTTTCATATTATATCAAGTCACGGCATCTCTCCTTTTTTGTAATAGTCATTTTATTAAAGATAAATCTTTCGCATTTTCGTCCATGTCCAGACCGATAAAGTAAAGCTGACTTATGATGTTGTACAAAATTTTCCTCGAAATCGCGTTTTCTGTGCCCGAGGCCAAGTGTCTCAACGATGAAAGTGAAAAATGTTAAGTTTTCATAATTGCACCAGCGCATAACAACTCTCGGCCGCGTGCGGCCGAATTAATATGTTGATTATGTGCGTCCTCATTACCGCGCGCGGTGAGAGCTCATGCGCCGGCACTCCGCGCTGGCCCGGCGCTCTCCGCGCACTTTGCTGACCTTGTCAAACTGCACTCGAACAATACATCGTAGTACAGATGTGTCGCACGTGTGCTAGGTCTGGTATGAAGGGTGTGCGAGCATCTCCGTCCTCAAGAGTGGCAACGCGAGTGCAAGCAGCTCGGCATAGCACAAATGCTCGACTAATATTAACTGCACTTGTATTGAGGTATAATCACTGATCTGCTGATGGCAATAGTCTCTGTTCTTGCGATCCAGGCAGCCATTCTACGTCTACTACGCATATTGGCTATATTGCGGTCCCCAACCCGCATCCCAGCGTGGGGATTGTGGGAATAACCTCTCAGGTTAGGCCTATGTCTGCTATGTCAGGCTGTCCTGTGTTAGGACTGCAATAGGCTAACGATAATTAGTTGTTTTAACACATTAACATGATTAGAATTGGAGAAGGGATTTTTAGATTTTAAATATTTCAATCAAACACAATGTTACCTTCATCTCGTCACAACAGTATTTGTTTTCTTGCAGCGGCCGTAGCCGGCTGGTCCATCCACACGAACCGCGACACGAGGATATACGTGCAGCCGGACAACGTCACCACCATACACGAACCTAAGGACGTCTGTCCAAGATCCACTAGACATAAGAAAAACAATTTGTTCCTCCTGATAGTCGTATGCTCTTCCACCGTCAACTTCGAGCAACGCGCGGCCATCAGAGAAACCTGGGGCAACTACTCCAGCTACGTCCAGCTGTCCAAACTCTTCCGACATATCACCGAAAAATATAAATCCTACAATTACACGTACGATCTGTACGTAGAAGAGGACGCGAAGCCGAATGTCAACGTCAGTTTCGAGAGGGGCAAACGACACATCTCCGGTTTCGGTCAGCTCCTGCCAGAACTGGCTAAGGCCTTACAAAACGATTTGGTCGCCGAGAAAACTGACACGCCGGAAGAGAAACGCTTCGAAGACGACGGCGATGAAAAAATGCTTCCGGAATTCGATATGAACAAGGAGATTGGAGATGCCGATGACGACACAGATCTGGATTATGATTACGGATCGAATATCATGAAAATACCGCCCAAGGGCTACGAAGACAGCCCTGATTTAAACAAAGTGCTCTCCATCCTAAAACACACGAAGACGTTTCCGAAAGAAGAGGTCGAAAGCCAACAAGTGACTAATCCCGATTTTAAGTTGGTATTTTTGTTAGGCTTGCCGTCGCTGGCTAATGACACGGAAATTCAGGAGAAAATCGACGAGGAATCTGAGAAGTATGGTGACGTGATACAGGAGGGGTTCATCGATTCGTACAACAATTTGACCTTGAAGTCGATCATGATGTTGAAGTGGGTCACCAACAACTGCAACGAGAGTGGTAAGAATTATGTTGACAATACTACCAGCGCAAGAGTCAGCTTGGGCTGACTCTTGCTCGTGTCCGTTACAGGGTCGACAAAGTGCCGAGTGCAAAATGGTAAACTTCTTAAAGACTTAACAAATCATACATTCATCACTCTTTTCATGCACGTATCTCGGTTATCTGTATGTTAAAAACGGTGACGATTCCGCCGGTTAATTTGGCGCCCCAAATAAATACCTGTGCTACTGAGTTCTTGACCACGCTATAATACGTTACTTCCAGTGCGCTACATCCTCAAAACGGACGACGACATGTACGTGAACGTGCCCAACCTGGTGTCGAACCTGCGCAACCGGTCGCGCGCGCACGACTCCGCGCCGGGCCCGCCGCGCGCCGAGTACCTGCTCATCGGCGACCTCATCTGCGGCGCCCGGCCCGTTCAAGACGCTACCAACAAGTGGTCAGTACACCTGACCTCGTCCTCGATCTCCGTTTATAATGACCGCACCCGCCGCACCCACCGCCCCCTCCCGCCCCTGCCAACTCCTCCCTCCCCCGCCATCTCCCCACTCACACATCTTAACGTGCGTACCCATGCATACAAGTGGTCGCTTATTATCTTGTAAGGTTTTGTTAGGTAAGTCTGTACATGGAGGCGGCGCCGCGCAGGTACAGCCCGCGCTACATGTACGGCGGGCGCGTGTACCCGCGCTACCTGTCGGGCACGGGCTACGCGCTGTCGGCGGCCGCGGCGCGCGCGCTGTACGCGGCCGCGCTGCGCACGCACTACTTCCACCTCGAGGACGTCTACATCACCGGTACCGCACCTCATACCTCCACGGGACACTAACTGACGGCACATGGGAATGTACCATGCTCCTCCTCGGGGAATACATGTTAGTAGTATTAGAGGAAGGGTTGGCTAGAGTGGTGGATTATGGGTCTTAACTCGCCCGTTTTGAGAGGGGATTCGTGTACTAACAGTGGAACCAGAAAAGTTTCTGAAAAGATACTTCCTTTTGCCGTTCGTAAGTTATGTTTCCGTGTCGGCCTGTCCGCGCCCGTCGCTAGGGGAGCGCGCGCAGTGACGCGAGCGGCGTGCGTGGCGCAGGTCTGTGCGCGGCGCGCGCGCGGCCGCGCGTGCTGCCGCGCGACGAGCCCGGCTTCTCGTACTCGGCGGCGCGCGGCGGCGCGTGCGCGGCGCACGCGCGGCTCACGGCGCACCGCGTGGCGCCGCGCGCGCTGCGCCGCCTGCACGCCGCCATGGCGCGCGCCCGTCTGCGCGACAGGTACGGCTCGGCGCTCGCTTGTCGCTCGGCGTCCGACTGATTCCCCGGTAATCTTATCGTCCTTCAGGAATGGCCTTATTTTAATGACGATCATTATGGTTACAATCTCGTCTATAGTTTGCGGAGATTTGTAAACGGATGGAGGCAAGAAAATGTCGAAATATCGTCCGAAAGACGAGTAATTGTCTCCGTAGTGTTCTAACAGAGCACCGTTGCTTGCAGGTGCGAGCGCATGCGCCTCACGCAGGTAAGGAAGGACCGCTTGCGTCCGAAGACGCCCCCGAAGCACCCCAAGGTGAACACATGACACAAGTATTACGACGTCGAGGGCTACCTCCATGTGTGCAAATGACCTAACCGATAAGGGTGCGTTCCACATGAAGAAGCGCGGCGCCGCGCCGCCTCGTCGTCGATCGAACACAACGTTATTCAACGGAAACGTTTTTTTTTTTCAAAAGGCACACAAAAGTGAAACGGTATTGAATTGCCACGTGTGTCAAAATTAGCGCTGAAATCGTTTTGGCCAAATGAGGGTAGTGAGCTTCTCGCGTGTGTCCGGAGGGTGCGAAAATTACATTTGCGAACATTACGGCAATTGAAACATTGTAATGTGACGCTTTAAGTCATGGCGAGGAATGTGTCAGCGCGACTCCACGACTAAAAGTCGCGTAGTCGCAACACGTCACAATAGAGCTGAAATTGGCGTGATATTTTATATGGGTTAAGGTAATCTTTACTTTTATTAATTAATTTGTGGGTCGTTTTAAGAGCGTCGGACAATAGGTAGAGCGAGTTAGTGTGCGCACGTGGCCTGCACGCGCGCTGCGCGCAGACGCCGCCGGCGCGCGCCGACCTCGCTGGCGCCACGTAGGCGCTCAGTCGGCGCGCACCGTACGGCCGCAGTCGTGGACGCGGCGACCGCACGCGCCTAGGCGGTGGAATGTCGCAACTATTGTATGACGCGATGCGGCGCCGGCGCCGAACGAGTCGCACTACGGCAGAACTGGCGTGTGACGTCATCTCTACAATTTTAATGCGATTTATCTATCAGCAACGGCTCGAAACTTTATAATTAACATCTCGGCTTTAATATAGAATGATAATACAAAAAAATCGAATATAATATTATACATTTATAAAACGTGTAATATTAAACGAAGCCTTACTTTGTCATAGTTAAATCGAATGGTATTTACCTGGTTAGTTGTTAATCAATAATTGTTTATAACTGATAAATAATATTTATTTACTGTAGCATTAACTTGTGTGTGAGACGATGTAAATTGAAACAGAAAGCCTCCGCCTGCCGCCTGTGCCGGGCGGCAGCGCGATGAGATCGATGCGGCCGCCGCGGCGGAGGCGACGCGGCCGCATCATTTAGACATGTTCAGTAATTAATTAGATCGTAACACAAAACGCTTACGACGCAACGAGTTTCTGTACGCATACCTCATTCACTAGAATCTCATTTATATACGGAAAGTACGATATACCCCTGTCCTTCTCTCTCTCTTTAAATAATAATAATTGTTGTGTAAATATAGCGAATAGGAATTATAATTGATGATTCATCGAATTTTTTCTTAAGCGATTAATAAAATTAATTAATAATTAATCAAATTCATTCTGTTGCACGATAAATTATATTTGTCAGGCGCGCTCACTTGTCCATCGGATACTTGGTATTGGGGAGACTCGAACCATCCAGGTTAGATTCGGACGAGTGCAGCAGTGTGAGCAACAGGACTCGATGTAAGCGCCGGCCGCCATGCTCGGCGCCAGCTCGCGCGCGAGGCGCCGGGCTGCCTTGTTGCAGCGTCCTCTCGAGCGCAGAGTTACACAAATAGCGTATTATACGTCAATGTCCCGAGTAATATTTTTCCACACGAAGCCGTGCGTAGTTGGGTAGTGAGTAAGTGTTTAGTAACGAGGTGTGATACGACTCCTGCCAAGAGGTGATAGTGAACAAGTTCAGTCTGTTCGAATATAATGCCATTTTCCGGCTTGTACCGAGGACTTGTTAAGCCGCGCTGCACCCTACTCGCTCGTGTGTAACTAGAGCGCAGCAGGAGTGGCGTTCGTCGGAGCTCGGCACTCGGCTAGCAGGAAATCCTTCATCAATTTTCAGTCGCACGGAGAGCGTTTGCGGCGACGCCCGCAGGCGGGGCGCGCCCGCGTAAGGGGCGTGTGTCTTATGTACACTCCAGAGAATGGTGCAGTGATTAAAATGGCATAATATTTCAACAGATTCTAGTATGTATAGGTATGTTCTGTTAAAAAAGTTTCTAGATCTGATCGAACAATATATATATGATGGTTACATGTGTGTGATTATAGTAGAAGGTACTATTTAAATAGATGTTACAATAGGTTGTATTTAAATACGTAAATCTCTCATGTTTAACTGTAGTATATTTGTTAATAAGCAGTTAGGGCATACAATGCTGGCGCCGTTTAACATTTTCAACATTTAACGTAAAAATAATGGAAGATATATTATTCCTTTACTGCGAAGATAATCTATTACAACTGACTATCTGGCAGTTCGTCGCTGCCTTATATTAAAAAAAGTGGTATAAATTAATTACAAGACATTCACATAGAGTCATTTATCATAGAGAATTTATTTACTGCCTCCGCCGTTGGCCAGCGACGACTTGCGTTGTTCGTATTGTCGTCTTATATAAAATATCTCTTACTAAGGGTCTGCGTGGAATCTCATTCCTGAATCTCTTTTATGAATCTTGTTTTATCTATTTTACGTAAGGTCTCTGACTTAAACTCGAAAATGTAGTACTACGAAACTAGGACCAGAATGTGTTCTCCAGAAATAGCAGTATCATTGTTGACACGTTTAACAATACTTTATGAAATAACGACAGATAACGTAGAGGATACGAAACCTAAATTAAATATTTTTTGTTACCTATTATTTATGATATTGAAAATATATCGTGAAATGTTTTCATGATATATTTTCAATGTATCAAGTGATAATTTACAAACATATAATGAACATTAAATTATAATTATAATTGCATATTAAATCAATCCATAAATATTTGTAAATTTTAATTACAACTTATATAATTATAATCAAATGTTAAAATAAATTAATTAGATATTTCCGAATATTGCGCTCTCTGTAAATGTATGTCACGTTTTAATGTAACCACGAAGAGGTCCGTTGTCACTAAAACACACCTCACTTGCATGCTAACACCGTCTCTCCGCGGCCGCACCTCCGCCGCTTGGTGTGGTCGCACTTCATGCTGAACATTGTCGATCGTGCCATGTGCTGTCGTTGAGCATGTCGCCGCTGGGTGGGCGCAGGGTTAGGTCCTGCGTACAACGAGGGGAATTCAACCTCACTCGGCAGCGAATGGACGGTAACTACGCTTGGCGTAGCCAAGGAAAGACACCGGCGACGCATTGCTTTAGTCCGGGACTGGGGGTGACGGTGACCATTTACCACCACATAGTAGTTACGGCCCTGTACCACATTTGATATTTCAATACTTTGCAAGTGAACTATTGTAAGCGACAATGTTTCCTATTTCACGTTTTGACCGCAAAGTATATTTTTTGATGCTATGTAATTAAATCCGTATACAAAAAATGAGCAAAACCTGTACAATTTTTTTATGATAGTTTCAAAAGAATGAAACTGTTTTAAATTTCGTTATATAGTTTTAAATTCAGGTTTAGGTTTAAAGATATTTATTCTCATAAAGACTTACATTAGTCACTTACATGAGAACATGAAAAGAATAACAAGATTTTTAGTTCGTTATGTTCGTCATGATGAGTATTGGTGCTCACTTACCATATTCAACTATTTTGTATAATTATTTAAAACGTATTCTGCTAATTTTGCTTTGAATGTGTTAAATGAGTGTACATTTTTTATGTGTGCCGGTATGTTGTTATAAAGCTGCGCTCCTTCATATGTTAGTGTTTTTCTACCATAGGACGTTCTAGGTTTAGGTAGGACAAGAAAGCTGGCTCTTTTCGTTGTTTGTTGTCTGAAGTATTTTGCTTTTGTGAAAGTGACACTGGAATGAATGTTTTTATCAATAATTTTCCGGATTAAAAGACATGATTGGTAAATGTATAATTGTTGTATGGTCATAATCTTTGTTTCAGTATACATTTTTGAGGTGGATGTTCGAAAACGATATTGGAAGAATATTTTTACGACTTTATTTTGAGCGATTTGTAGGTTAGCTAGTTTAGTTTTGGTAGCACTTCCCCAAATTTCAATAA
>DWEI01004757.1:0-11386 GCA_018245875.1 Mysoria ambigua
TACATAATTGATTAGTAGGTAACTAATGACATATGTCAAATACTTAATATCTACGGTCGGGGATCGGAAGTTGGTGCTTATTTTGTAAACACCCCCTTCGCTCTCCTATTTAGTGAAAAAGTGTAAATTAGCTTACCATTATGCACACTGCGTGTCCATTCGCTCTTGGCGCCTAAAAAAGATCTAGTCAGCACATAGCGTGTTCGCGTGTTATACGAAGTCACATCCCGGGCTTATTTTGATGTCTATCTGGAAACCTAGAGTTGACTCTTAATTAAGTCTTCGGACACCAGAAGCGTCGGCACGATCTCCAGCGAACATTTACACTTTTTGGTTTAAATTGGTCTTAGCTTGAGCATTAATTGATTGTAAAAAAATTTGTTACTTTATTTGTTATAGTTTAGTCAGTAAATATTTTATGAATGAGCCTCCAAATTTTCAATATGCAGGAAAAATTTATTATGTTTATTGGTTTAATCACAATATTTATTATCGCGATATAATATTTAAAGAATATTCGGTCATTTTAACGCGCGAATGGCAACGGGAGCCCAACATACGAAAGTTTAAAGTCCGTTTATAAATAGCGATCATCATGTTCTCACCGCGCGCTAAACTATGAACGTTGAACAGATAAAACACACAAGTGTGTATATATTAACATAGTGCGTTAAAGTGATCAGAGCCGGGATAAAGGTAGCAAGATTTATTTAAGCATCAATAAAATTGAATAGCTCTGATAAAATTCACATTAATGGCAGTTGTAAATGACTTTAAAAGCGTGATAATACAATATCGCGCAAGTGTAACTGGTTACGTTGATAAATAATTATCGTGTTATGCTGATGTATGATTAAATATTCATGCTCCGACTGACGGAAGATCGTGTGAAATTGCACGCACTTTCTCCATCGTACGCTTGTACAATGATCGCTAGCGTGTAAAATGATTGCCGGGTAACAATATGGTCACTCGGCGATGTCTCGTTATGGTTTGGTGTAGAACATTAACATGTCTTGGCAGCTTCTAAGGCGCTCAGGGGTCATATTCGGGTCACAGGTCATATTCAACTATGGAGTGAAATGTTTGGTAAATTGATTGAGGTACTAAGTATTTGCCGCTGATATAATAAGTGTTATCGTTTCGTCGTTATCATTATCATTGCCTTAGTCGTTACGTCCTAGGATGTGGGTCTATTATCAGGATGGTATCCGTCAAAGGTTTACTTCTTTGGTCGCATGTTGGTGCCATGTAAATGACATTCTGTTCGATCAATCACAAAACCATTGCGGATATATAATGTTAAATAATAGTGCAATTATACCGCAGTGGCTATTGTTGTGAAATTATTTATATAGATAATAATATAATTTATGTTTTCTCTTTTAACAATATTCCATTATTTATCACTGTCCTGAAAAGCATAACTCAATATATATACATCCCACAAAATCCAGACACTAATTGCCCGTAATCATCACGCCTGTAATCCTCGAAGAGGGGGGCAGAAGAAGAGTAAACCCCATGTTTCCTAAGCTACGTTTACCATTATGGAATAAGTGATAAGTCAAGAAACTCTGAACTTGGAAAATCCTGTAGTTTCCCACACGGGACTCAAACCCGGCGCCTTGTGATTGACAGTCGTGCTTGCAACCGACACGACCATCCGGCCGTCAACAGGACGTCTATCGACGACGCTTTTTTTACAATAGTTCGTCCCCTTTAATGTAATGTCCAGGTATGTCTCGCTCTGTCGACAGCTCTCGTCGAATAGTTCCACGTGGGCCACATGTAGCGGCGCCGCCCGCGGGTCTCGTGCAGGCGCCCGTCATACTTTCCTTGTTAGCTACGAGCTACGAGCTAAGAAAGTATCATTGATACAGGAACTGGGTTCACATAAATATTTACGATAAACTCAGTGTATCGTAGTGTAATGTAAATGTAAGGATATGTGTAATATTTATTGAAATATCCGTTTTCAACATGACTACAGTGTTATTATATTAATTTAAGGTTCATTTAATGTTGCTTTTTGCATTATGTTTTTGTTGTGTTAATACTTTTTGTGTTATGTAACTACCTACATCATATATATTTTGTTTTTGGTATTAGAAATATATTGGTATTGAAATAAATTATTTATGAAACTGGTACGAATAATGATGCCGTATTGTGTATGCTATGTCCACAGAATATATGCACATACGAAATCAGAACAGATAATATGTAAATGTATCACCGGAAATCGAATCCGGAATACTCGTACTTTGCGTGCTCTACGAACATCGCGACCGGTGCACAGAGTGAGTCGTCACAGAGTAACCTGTTTTACAACCAGCACTTGTTATCTGTAGACACCTTTAGAATATGCACGTGTTAATAAACCTAACTAGTGTGTTTGCACCCTAAGTATATTCATAGGTTTAGTGACCCTAATTAGTGTGTATGCACCTTAAAATATCTACTTATTTTAAATTGATTTTGTATAGACACATCTTAAATATAATTAATTTAATAAACTGACTCCATGCCTGCATTCCCTGAAGAGGGAGGCATAAGAGTATAATAGGCTTCAACGTACCACCAGGTACATTTACGTCCCCGACAGTTTCACATCTGACGTTTGTATTCCACCACGTCCGAGCTAAGATTCCTCGCTTCGTAATCACTTTACAACACGACAAAGAAGGCGCTAGACAATACGGCGTTTGTCCATTCCTAAATCTATAAAATTAATAATTTTATTATATCGTACTGACTGATATAACACTGCGAAGAAATTGTATTCCACGTCATGTATAAACTTCGTAACCAATAGACACATCTAGTCACCAACGGCCCTTACTTACACCGAACGTCGCTGATTTAAATATATCATCATCATCATCACCATCAGCCTATTCTCGGTCACTCCTGGACATAGGCCTCTCCAATCCCACGCCACTGGGCTCGATCTTCAGCTCCTCTCATCCAATTAAAAATAAGCGCAAAGAGAGCACTCCTTCAAAGCCGGCAAGGCATTGGCCACCCCCGAGTGTTGCGGATGTCCGTAGGCGACGGTAACCACTTACCATCAGGCGGCCCGTCCGCCTGCTTGTCAGGCTGAATATTAAAAAAAATGAGTAAAAGTAAACGCGTGAACCAAACCAGCGTATGAATACCCGTTAGGTTCATGTAATTAATTGTGTATTATTCGCCCGTATTTGCCCGTCGGGAAGCGCCGGCGGTACGAGATGTTCCCACGGTAGCATTAATTGGTGAAGGCCGGCTTTATCGCAGGACAGTGGCTCAATTATATAACTGTTTTGAAGCGAATAACGGCGCGAGGTGAGGCACGCTTGTCTACGCGTGAACTTTATACTCACATCGCGACCGCTCAGATCCCGAGGTGTGGCTTGACCACGCGCCGCCCGTTTGTTTGCCAAGCGCTTTAGTAACAGATCGTCAAACTGCCTCTCCCTGAAGCGGTAGGTAGAATGTAGTATTCTCACCGTTCAAATTATATAATTATATTTTCCTTCTATTTATTTTGTACACTCGTCTGTTGAACTAATTACGTTCGCGTACCCCGATGGAATGCGTGGTGAGCCTAATGCTGACGCAATTCTCGACTCCAAAGCACTGATAGAAAATCTAAATTAGAAAAATCCTGTTCCTCCTGCAGGTTTCCTTACGACGTTTTCCTTCGCCGCTGTAGTAAGTGATGTTTAAGCCCAAAACGCACACTTTGAGGTGCAAGAGGTGCCTGCTAGGATTTGAACCCGCGTACCCTCTGAATTTCAAACCACTAGGCTATCGCTGTTCCGCGAATAATATTATTTATTAAAACGAACGGATCTTTGAAAAGGACGGTTAGCTGTCACCATCTGCCTACCCCAGCGTGAAAGTTAACGCTATTATGCGGTGCGCTAGTGAATAGGCTGCATTGCGCCGATTTTTCTATAGCACGTGTCACAAAAACATCTGGTTAGCTATGGTCTGTGTAATATCAAGGGATTCTCGGCACTATTATGAGAAGCACAAGACAATTTACAGCTTGCAATTACCCGTAATATGATCTAACAATTAACCGCCGCTACATCATATTGCAATCCGAACACTATAACATTCAGCATAAGGTTCATATTCGATATTTAGGCAATCGTTTGAAAATGTTACGGGCTCCAAACTTTCAATAGCGCTCCTATACATCTGCTACAGGACTGTGCCAGATGGATTATTTTTTTGTGTATTTAAACACGTGTCCTTTGTTCAGTTATATCAGTACTCAACTGAGATCAAAACGATGCACGGTGTGGGTGTAGCTTTATATATATCATTGAACAAACCGTTGAAGTCTCCGAAGCGGCCTGTGTATGTATAGAGATTATGGTCAATGTGGAACAAACATGCCATTACTATAAGGATAGAGATACATATAGGACGCTCGGTGAGCGCTGCCTATTCGGTAAGGAATCCGGCGTGATCATATAATATATATTACGTTTCGTTCATTTGTGTTAATTAATACATAGTGGGTGATATACGTATTTCATAATTTTGCGACTGTTGCCATGAATGATTTAAAAAGTTATATTTTGGTTCGATTCACATAATAGTCTGATCCCACAATTGGTTCCAAACGAACACTATTATACTAAATTAAACGAGAAACACAGTAAAAAAAACTCCAAGTTCATAATTATATAGATACATAGGTTTAGCAGAACTTTAAACTGAGACAACTCTCGTGCTTTTAATTGCGGAAATCGAACCCACGACCATCTGATCACGTCACTAACCACTACACCAGCAAGCCAGTCAATGTATTATTAAATTTAAATTCACCATGCCGGAGCTGGTTTTTCGCATAGATTTCATAACATGTCAAAACACAGTAGGTAGTAATACTATTGCGTAGATACTCGAGCAGAATGCATTGTGTGAGTTCGTACTCAGGTAACGGTTGTATAGCGCGACCCGGCTGTATTGTTGGGATTCAATTTAAAATGATTTAATGAGCACATATTTGAGAATTGATAAACGCTTACATACTGTGTCATACTGAGTCAAAAGTTTCCGAAAACACCGTGAGGGCGAACTACGTAGACGACGCGCGTTAAGACCAAGGATATAGATACTTCGCGCTTGGTTTCTCTGTCTACCCCGTCAAGTTTCTGTTCTGAAGGTGCAATAAAAAAGTATTTTAAAATATTAAAGCACACAAAAATTTAGAATTTAGGCATGTTGTTTTAAATAAACGAAAAATATTAGTCTGCCTCGTTGGGTTGTTGGTCGTGTTGGTTGCGAGTGTGTTTGCTGATCGTTGCTGGAGGTCCTGAGTTCCATTCCCGGGTCGGATGCTATTAAATTTTTCTGATTTAGATTTTCTAGTAGTGGTTTGAAGACTGAATGTGTTCTCGGTGTATGACAATAGGCTCACTACCTATTCCGTAATGGGACGTAAACGTAACCGGTGAATCGTGGGAATGTTCTGCATTCCTTTGCTTACTTCTTCGGGGATTATAGGCGTTACGCTACGAAAAATAATTGTTATTTTATTTTTCTTTGTCTGTCCTTCTGCTGGCAAGGTTGTTTTAATCAGAACTGAGAAACTCAGTGGTGGCGAAGAGGCAAGATCGGGTAACATGGGGTTGAATAAGGAAAGTTTATGTTTAGTATTGGACCCGCTAGAGTTAATAGAGGAATAAATAGACCATTGTATGTATTATCCTCGATGGTTTGAAATTCGACCTCTCAATCCGACCGGGTTCAAATCTCCGACGCGCACCTCTTATAATGTGCGTTTTAAGTTTAAATATCACTTGCTATTACGGTGAAGGAAAACATCGTGAGGAAACCTGCAGAAAAAAAATATGTTCTTTAAGGTGTGTGGAGTCTGCCAACCCGCACTTGGCCAGCGTGGCAGACTACAGACAGACTATATGGCAGACTATAACGATAGAAGGGTTGATATCACATGTATTATCCTCAGATCACATAATGTACTAACATTCAGTTATTTTAACCGAACGCTTCCTTCCTCGTTTCACTGAACAATTATGCAAATAATAATATGTATTAATTTATTTACCTTGAATCTAATAACTAATTACTAGTCCGACCAAACACTGTCAATAACTCGATCCTCTTGATTTATAACATAGACATCTATTTCCGTTAGTTCAGGAACACCATCGTCGATACAACGGCGATATGTTCTATAAAAAATATTACATCCTGTGTATTTTTTGCCGCGATTTTCTATGTTTTCGTAATATGATATGTATCAGTATTACGCCTCAATAATTAATGAGATCGATAATAATTATGCTGTATTAATTACGATATGTCTGTTACCGATTAATTGACAAAATTGCATGAAATTTCACGTGTGGTCTTTTTTGTATATCTACTTTCAAATTTAATAAGCAAATTATTCATAAAAGGATAAAACTTTTATTTATAAAGAAGGAATATAGTAAAAAAATTGTGTAGGTAAAGGTAAATGAATAAAAAGAAAATCAATTAACTAAGTACTTAACGTGTTTTTATTGAAATGATCGTTTTTTCGCCTCCATTGACGCAACGTCGGACAATTGATAAAATCGAACCGCGGCGGCTGACACGCACGGCGCTCGCTACACAAAGTAAGAAGCAAGTGATTTGCGTCCGCGCGCTGCCCCGTGGTGACCTTTGGTGTGTTGCTTAAGACAACGTGGCCGCAGCTACCCGCCGCCCTGCCTACCGAATCTGTCTCAGTTCGATACCCTTCAAGGGCAGAGCGAATTGTACTTCACAAAAGGTTTCTTTCGACGTTGCGTTCGCTATATCGTTCTGCTCAATGTCCGTCACTTGTTGTTCGCGTCAATTTTATCTCATTCACCTTGAGGGAATCATACGGCGCGATCGTCGTGAGTGACACGTAAAAAATCTTTGAAAAATATTTAATAGATCATGTCATTGTGTGATGGATGATTTTGTACAGGATCATTTGATGGAACAGATTGTAATTTAGGTTAGCATATCGATACCAGAGCTTACGATAATTGTAAAAGATAACAAACCATGTTTTTCTCCCGATCATTAATAATTATTAATGAATTAGAACTGAATAATGTTTTAAATATTGCAATAGTCACCTGAATGGTTCACCTTAATCTGGGACAATACTAATGTAAAAATTAGTTCTATGTTCTCACTGTCTATAATGTTATAATTTAGGATTGCTAGTAACACCTAGCAAAGACGATGGTGCTGCCATCTAGGCGACAGTGCTGCCATCTGTTTGATCGCACTTGTGTCGTTGCTCACTGTAATGTCGACGTAAAGGGGACGTCAGCTCTGTATGAACCAACGTTAAAAGGTTATACCAATCAAGAAGGTTAAAATCCGCGACACCTTCATGTATTTTTTTCATAGATATAATCTGGTAAATAACGAAAATCGATAGTTATCAATAAGTTTCCAGCCTTAGTAATACGTCAAACGGTATAGAAATTTTATCTGTGTATCTGTTACGTTAGCACGACAAGCAGAGTTGATTTTTATGAATTTTTGTTTAGGTAGCTTTGGCTCTACAAGTTGTGTTAATAAGCATATTACTTTTAAGTACATTATTTACTTCTATTCTAAGTACATTCTTCCTATTTTGGTTTTGTAATAAAATATACAATTTATGCATAAATAAACCTAAATATTTTACGTACATGAAATGTATCGCGGTTTTACAAACGTCACGCGATATATGGATAACTGTATTCACGTGTGCTTTGGAAATTACCTGCTATTATTACAGAAACATTACAACCTCTTTGACGCTAAGCTTTAGGTTTGTATCCGCGATGGCGCTGACGAGGCAGCACCACGAACGTCAAAGAATGCAACAAAAACAGTTATTGAATTGGTTTTACACTTCACACAATTCCACAGAAGTCAAGTGTCAAATCAAATAGAGTTTTTTATGAATGGAGTGTATCGGAGCGCTGAAGGAAGCCACCGAGCGAAACGTCACGTACGTAAACTTGAGATTAAGTACAAACTTTCGTTAACATTGTGCTATTGATCAGCCATTTTGTTACAGCAAAATGATCCTAAAGATTTGGGTCGTAGTGTTCGATTTTGTTTTCAATTAGAATTGATACTGATATTCAACAGCAATATAAACTTTGTCAGCAAATCGCGTTACTAGATTGATTTTGCAGTACATCAACTGAATTTTGGATATTGCAAAGCAAAATGATTCTTATGGTTATACATAAAGAAGTCATGTTAAAAAAATATATGAACAGTCGTACGAGCGTAGTAAGTAAATAATGTTACAAAATTATACTTTCAATAAATTTGGATCTTATTACACAGATGTTAAAGTCGTTTTTGTTGCCAAGAATAAAAAGAGCAAGTTCAACGAACGAAACGAGTGGCTAAGTAAATAAATAGGTGCGAGGCAGGCGCAAGAAAAAACGGTACCTTCGATCGATAATTCCATAGAACTCTTTGATAATGGTAAAATCGAGGGCTCAATACAGATTGGCAATAAATTTTCAATGCGCTGAATAGATATGAATGCGATACAGCCTAACTGGACAAAGTTAACTGCCCTGGCGGCCGACGGTAGCAGCGTAGGCGGTACGCGAAGCTGTGCTCTGCGATCAGCATCTCGTACGCCCAGCACGGGGATTATGGGCAAACATCCCCATAGAAGAGACCTATACCCAGCAGGAAAACAGTAAGACTATATTCTTTTGCAAATTTTTGAAGACTACAATGTGGAGAGACTTGGAGATATGTCGGAAAACTTCGGAGATTACTCGGTTGTACTAGTTGAAAAGCTTGTTCTAGTTTTAATTACGTGAAAGCATATGAAGATGAATCTGAAGATTAAGATGAAGCTTTTATGACGACGATATATCAATTTAAAACAGTAGAACGGTACAATTTAACTTGACAAATGGTACATGGATTCTTCAGCCTGCTAACCTAGGACGAAGGGTTGTGATACCATCATAATACAATCATCTATTGTTACCTAGTTTATAAAAGGTGGTGAAAAGTATCCGACAAAGAAGTATGAGTCGATCATTCAATTATTCGTGTAATTTCGGCTAATCGCATACAAATTGCTCTATCGATTATATTATTAGAAATCTCTGAATCTAGGTAATAAGCAGGAACCGGACGTTCGTTTCTCAAAGGAAACTCATAATCATGTTATAACAGTATTCGAAATGGCCAGCACGAAAAAAAAATACCGTAACTTAGCGTAATGGCGCCAAAAGTTCAGTTCCAGTTCGAAATTTGAAACCGGGTTGAGAATGATTGGTACTTGCAAGATTAGCTACAAATACTCGTTGCAATGTAATTTGGTGGGTGATTTATCTGAATTTAAATCTTAAACACATACATATAAGAGTCATGAATGTAGCCTTGGTGAAAGAGCAGTTCTTTCTTGAGTGATCTTGAGTAAACCATAAACGATAGCCATGAAGCGGTAATCGGGTTTACAGATCACCTGATGATTATTGAACTCCACATTTCTCGGACATCTGTAAATTATAGATCTCAAATAGAGCGATGGTTGTATTTGATAGATGCACATCCCTGTGATTAGCAACATCGAAACGCATTATCAATCGATTTTGAACCATGCTGATTTTCTCGTCATATTTTCTGTTAGCGTTGTTGGGAGTGGTGTTGAAAGATAAAAACATACAAATCTAATTATAAAACATGATAAACATAAATTCAGAAGTAGAAAGAAGAATAGACAAGAGAAGAATTATAAAACATTAAATCATTATCTTCTAAGACATAATATGCATTCTTTTTGCTTGGACACATTGTTCTATAGATGTAGTAATTAACGGTAAAGTACCCGATATTAAATCATCAAACACTTCTCAAAACCCATTATAATACTTTAAGGGGGTTGAACTGTGATTGTAAGGATATTATTTTACTAAATCCAAGATGGCGGCATTGTCTACACTTTTAGTGGCTGAATTGTCATTAGGTCTGTTACGATAAGTGTTACGATAAAATTTACAACGCGTTTGTTATTATTTGTTTTATTTCATTTTATTTTAGCGTAAACGATTTGTAGAATTGCACACTATGAGATGAAGGGCCTGTGTTCATTGTCTAAGGTCAAATTAGACTATTATGAATGAACATAAACATATTAATGAAATTGTATTTTGGTTCATGATTTGAATTTAATAGGTCATTAAGTATCAAGGTGATATCTGACCCACATTAGGTTTATGTACTCGTATCTATCCTTCGGCCATAGTGCTGCGTAACAAATATGATTTGTGTTTTAATAGTAACCCTAACTCAGTCTAGGCTCCTAGTACCTATATGAATAAAACATTGTATAATTAACACGTTTCAAAATAAATACCTTGTTCTGTTGTTTATCTGCATTCATGTTCTTGCTCCGAACATAGATACGAAGATAATTTGTTCGCCATAGACAATATTATTTCACACGAAACCAGTTTACGGTGTTTGAGGTCTGTGTGTTTGTGCCAGTAATAATTATGAACGTGTTAACGTATTTCTTATTTAAATTAAATAAACGAAATTTATTATTAAAATCAAATATATAAAGTTAATTATTTGCCAGCATGGAAATTGTAAAATATTTTTTTTAATTTACACCTTATTGAATGATGTGAATAAGCATTACAATTTTGTTTGTCGTTTTATAAAATTTATCGAAATAATTTTAAAATATATTCTAATTATTTATTTAACATGTTTTAAAATTTCCATCAAATACAATTGTTTATATTTCTGCAATATTTGAATGTGTTTTCAGGTTAAAGAATATTTATTTTCAAAGTAAACACGTTTGTCACTGATGACAACATACTTGAATTTTAGAAAATATGTAGTATATTGAAAAGTTCGTGACCGCATTGTCCAATATAAATTTATTAAATTTTATGTAGATACATAAAATCATTTACAGTAATTAATCATTTTTACGATTAAATTTTTTTAGAGCTTCTTTTACGTTTACAAGTTTCGTAACTAAATGATATCGAGACGGAAACTGCAGAAATTACAATATTGCTACGTACAATAATTTATTTATTCATATACAATAAGTTAAGTAACGGTTCCCAGATCAGCATTACAATACAGTGCGAAACCACGCCTTTTGTAATTTCATAAAGGTGTTAACAAAATACCAGTCAATAAATAAAACGGCTTTCCGCTTGACACAATAACTTATCTCCCTCTCAGTCACACCCACGGCGTAAGAGCAGTAAAACGCTAGATTTATCTAACTTTGCGTGTAGATACACGGCGAACGTGTAATTAAACGTAACTTCACGCCTGTAATCCCCGAAGAGGTAGGCAGAGGAATGCAGAACACTCCCACGTTTCACCGGTTAGG
>DWEI01004758.1:0-11386 GCA_018245875.1 Mysoria ambigua
TTATAAAAAGAATTATGTTTATTAATATTAAACAAGATTTCTATGTGGTAAATAAAAAATCCATTTTGTAAATGATTTTAACATAGGTTTTAAGTACTAAGGTAAGAACATCTTAAGTATACTATTTCGAAATGTTATTATATATGTATAATAAAAACATACTATTTCCAATTTTTTGTTTATACCGAATATTCGTATGCTGGATATCTATAATGACCTTAATTTTGAACACGAATGTGACAATAGCTCAGCTAGTATCAGTTAATCCAGTAAGAAGTTGTTAATAGGAATATTTTAATGACATTTTATAAAATGGCTCGTTGATCGTTTTGGTTGCTAGCGCGAATTCCAATTGAGATATCCTAGTTTCCAATCACGTATCGGGCACGAGTGGCTTTTTCTGGATCACGAGCGGGCACGAGTAGATCTTACATTTTCTAACAGTGGTTTGGAGTCTGACTATGTCCCCGGTATATGGCAATAGGGTCACCACATATTCCATAATGGGACGGACACGTAACTGGTGAAACGTGACAGTGTATTCTTCGGAACTTCGTTAAACAGATTATTTTAATAACAATTATTTTTCGACAGAAACAAACCACAATAAATCACCAAAAGTTCGCATTAAGAATTCCGTCATCACCGGCGCCATGGGCACAGAAACACAATCATTTATGTCAAGAAGAAATACCTAAATGATGATAATTATAATAAGTGCTCGCAATCCAACCCCTAACCCTTAGCACAGCTGACCGAAAAGACGAACCATTCGCAAATTTCAATAAAAACATAAAAAGCAATTCAAGCTTGTGTATATCTTTTTACTTATATACCTAAAAATCCTTTCGGCGGCGTCAGTTAGCGTCGTATATTCGTCTTGGACGAAATCGACGAACGCCGACTGCGTTGTCTTCAGAACTCGGAGACCCCTCAGACCGGATTTCACTAGCACTGCCTCTGTTATAAAAGCAATAAAGATAACGCTGATATTTAATCATTAAAAATAGAAATCTCAATTATTATAAACAAACTAACAAATTTGGAAGATGAACGTCCGGATTGTCAAGATAGAAATAACACATCTGGTCGCCTTTGCTATCTGTCTACCCCGTAACCGACCGGATATAGCGATATAATCATAATGAAATAATAATAAATATCATGAGACATCTTCACCCACGGTCTATTAACTAATTCCAAAGTAAACTAAACCCAAAACTGTTCATATACAATATACACTTCTATTAACA
Organism: Mysoria ambigua; assembly: GCA_018245875.1. Lineage (NCBI taxonomy): Eukaryota > Metazoa > Arthropoda > Insecta > Lepidoptera > Hesperiidae > Mysoria > Mysoria ambigua. The sequence continues at coordinate 1,254 of DWEI01004758.1, forward strand.
TATACCCAGTTAAATAGGTACTATTTATTGAATAAATGCAATATATAATAATAATAAAGAAAACTTTGCACTTACCGTGGCGAGCTTGGGACACCTCACACCACCGCGTGGCCGTCGGCGCGAACACGAACGCGTGGTTGTGAGGCGCGCCCGCCTGCAGCCTCTCCCACGGGTACTCCACCACGTGGCAGCTCGCCTCCAACACCTGCTTGTACGTATACAAGAAGTGGTTCACGACAACAGCGCCGAACTCCTCGGGCGTCTTTATGCCGTGCTTCTTCGCCAACAAGTACACTGTGTTCTTCTGCGAGTCGGTCGCGACCACCTCCTTGTTGTCGCCGATCACGTAAGCCGATTCCGATGACAATTTCAATTCAGTGGACACCTCGAACTCGCGGATGACGTGGTACTCCCCGTCGCGGTGCACGTGCAGCAGCTTGATCGAACCCTTGCCGTACCCGTGGTCGCTGAGCTCGAACCGCCCGCCCGTGTCGGCGGCGGCCGTCGGCGAGCCCCGGGCCCTCGTCGCACCCAGCGCTGGCCCCTCGCCGGAACTCGTATTCGAGGGCTTTGCATAAATTCTGCAATTATACATTTCATTAATCACTTTAAAATGATTCTAAAGCCAAACAGTATGTACAGCAAAGTCTATAGGTATTACAGATTTACTATACTAACACAAAAGTAATTCCATTACCACAAATATTCACTTCGAGATATCCTATTGGTGTCTCGAATAATTTAAAATTATATGAATCACAGATGGCAAAATTTGAAAATGGAACGACATTTACCTGTTGGTACTTGTCCAGGGCATCGTTGCAATAAATACACTACTTTATTTTGAGCGTGTGCAGGAAACAACGCCTGTTCATTTAGCCGAGAAGAGTGTACGACGAGCGAGCACAGCGGGTTATTTATAAGCGTAACCTGTGACCCACCTTATCAATGACGAGCACGCGCCTATTGTGCCAAGTTAACATTATCGTGTCTTTATTAATGTCATTTATCTAATAAGGAATAATAAATATCGCGTATGTAAACAATGGCGTCCGGTCGACAGCTGGTACGTATTTAGACACTAACTTTCATCTTTCAACATTATTGTCATCAGCCGGTTCTAATCCAAACGCCCGACGTAGGCCTCCCCAAAGGGTTTTGCCCGTAACGCTGGGCGGACAGGTTGGGAATTGGAGATTATATATTTAACACACCTTAAATTTCGAAACCGACGACAAATATCAACCAAGGCTCTTACTGGGTAGGCAGAGAGCACTGAGTGCCAAATATCTCTATCCTTACGGACGTGCCTCGCCTCCTGCTAACGACCTGGCACCTGGTGCGAAAATATGTATGTATGTAAGTAAATACCAGGTTAATTCTATTATCCTAGTTAGTGCTAAGCCTAAAGCGAGAGGAAGTTAGTTGCCTTAAAAGACATTATTTGACTGAGTATTTTTTACGTCAGAGGAAAAATGTGCTAAATATCATTTCTGAGTAAGATATTATCAATATATCAATTCAACAGTTAAACAAATTACATCTTGCATTACACTGGACAGTACCTATTTATTTGCGTTTACATAAATCTCCTATTTTATGTGCAAACCTTAAGAATAACGACAATACGCAAGGTAAAAATAGTCAAAATGTAATTGTTCCGATGATTTACCATATACCACTTATAAGATCACAATATGGAAATACCAGACAACAGTAAGTAATAAATACAATAAGATTTATAATTCGATAGACGCAATTAGCTTAATCAATTTTAACAAATATTGCTCCAACGCTTACGTTTACGAAAATTAATAATTAACACAAAGGCGAATATTACCATAAGTGATCCCGGTGACGCCCAAAACATAAACATGTGTGGTAATAAAATATATATCTTTACGCCTGTATTCGCTTAAAAGGGGTAGGCAGAGGTAAGTAACGTATTCACATGATTTACATGTGAAATTCTACGTCCCTCTATTAAATATATGAGGTTAACCTATTGTGATATCCCGGACACGAATCCAGACTTGGGGGTACCACTAGAAATTTTAAGTTACAATACAGTAAACATCCGATAGTACCGGACCAGGGAGTCGAACCCATTGTCTCCAGATCAGCAGTGGCGCTCCGACCATTCGGCCAACGAGGCAGTCAAGGCAATTTAAACAACACTATCGATAACATGGATAAGCGTCGCATCGCCTAAATAAACCGAAAATAAACCAACTGACGACATTGATTTCTGACGAAAAATGCGCCTTAAGAAAAACAAGGTCGTAGTTTATCATGACGTCCACAGATATCATATACATATGTGTTGATTATACACAATATATAAATAAAACATGTCACCAAAAATTATTGTTTAACTTTCTTCATACTGTAAAATTCATTAATGAAGCAATCACGATCGCGCACTCGTGAGCTATTTCGTCATCGAATATAAAAACTGTAACAGTAACAAAATGACTTCTTTCAATATACTATCAAAGGACGTAACATAAAGTGAAACGAGCGGGTGCAACTTTTAAATGGGGTAGACAGAGCGTCTATCCCATCGTGAAAATACAAGCGTGATATTTGTATATTATGTAGGTACTGCTGATCAAACGTAGTTCGCGCTAATAGAAGTCCCGGGAGTCCTAGAAGTCGTGTATATATATCAACTAAGCTCAAGCGTGTTCCAAGAGTACGTTACTGAACTGAAAACTTATTATGAACATGTAATTACTCGACTCGACTCGACTCGACGTCGCATTATACATTTTCAGTCGTTCTGCTACCGGATCATAATAAATTGTAGCTTTATATTGTCATAAAAGGCTTTAAGGCTAACCAACAAAATGTTACGGCCGATCGCCAAGCGACGATGAACAATAATCTCTACCGACATTCTTCCAGTCTGTGTAGCTAGACATCGCGGCTATAAATATTGTGAGTGGCGCTTTGGTGACACAACAGTAGATATTTCTTCTGGATTTTATGAACAATTAAACTAAGAATAGGCAGGCATTTAAAACACGCTACAATATTATTATTTTATGACAACTGAATTTTTTTACAGACCTAGCGTGTATCTACATTCACCCCCACTAACACACATTAACTACGGATATGTTGAAATCGGATACTTCTGCCGCCTTCATGACACTATCTGATCTATTCAGTCGAGATAAGCAAGTTTTACTCTCATTCGTCATCCGTCTCCATCGGTGCTCGCGTCGAATATCTATCTCGGCATTCTTCTCATCCTGGAGTCTGCCGCGGTAACGATTCGCTATAAAACAGACAGCACTGCGGCTAAACAAAAACGTAACAAGTAGCGTGACACGCACAGAGAAAGAATATAACACACACTCGCAGAACATTTACGCACATATATAAATAAATACGTTGGTGAGAACAAAGGTGTGGATTTTTAAAAAAAAATACACGTTTCTTCTTGGAATTAATCTGGCGTTCCACTTGATAATGATAATATTTACACAAGGTTTCATCAATAGGCGTTAACGTGGAAAGTGTACAACATACAATATTATAGAAATATGTAGATACTCGTTCAATACTTGCTACAAAATTGACTGTAAAAAAGGAGGCATTTCACACTCAATGCTTTTTACGTATCTCAAAGAGTTCCAGCGTGATTATATTACATGAATAACATGCTTTCCGAGAGTCACGCACGTACGCTATATAAATGTAAATAAAAAAATATCGTCTTCAAAGCTGTCGTATTCAAAACGACCAAACTTTTTATATAACGCCCTTTTCAGGTGACATTTCGGAAAAAGCTTTGGCGCTGGCATATTTTACTAACAAAAGCTAATAAAAACTCTGGACAAGTATGGCGTCATCTGGAAAACACGATCATTCCGTGCGCTTCAATGAACTAATTACCTCATTTGTCCAATCCATTCTTAATCGATTTGGAACTCGTTGCCATTGATTTTTCCAGCTGTATTTTTCAATGTTTTAATAGCTTTGTTCTAAAACTGACAGTTTAAGGTCTAGTAGGTGAACATTACTAACGAAAACGATTTCGCCTATGAATACATGCATTATAGACGAGTCTTACTGAAAATCAAATTTAATACAGATGTTCATTATAAATATGGTATCAATTTTATTTTTCTTTTTACACTCTTAAATATTCATGAAAACTTAAAGTAATATATAACATAATTAAGCTTATTTCAAACCAGAAAGCACATTAATTAGGTACATTAAAATGTACATTAAAGGTACATTAAAAAAGATATGTATAAAAAATGTTCTTCTAAGACAAAGATAAATTACCAAATAAATGTAAACAGGTAATTAATTAGTCACGAAGCTAAGTGCGATGCTCCCGATGAGATAATACTGTGATAATGTACTAGGAATTTATTTGAACGGACGAGGAAATAATTCGGGCGTTAGTTGTGAAATCACGTAACGGGGTCGCGCGGCGGCGAGACGGCGCGGGCGGGCGGCAGTGTAGAGCTGGCGTAGCTCATGTTTTATATCGAAATCTTATCTATCGTGAATATCTAACTCTACATATGTTTACTATTAGTATGGCACGTTGATATTGTAAGTTAGAATAGATAATTAATGTAGTATACTAGCGTAGTTTATCAGCACATCATATGGACATATTAAAAAATGTTTTTTTTTTTACATTTTTATGCTTTAGAATCAATATGAATTTAATACGAGTTTAATAACATCGTCTTTGTATGATATACTTAAAATAAAATGTTAATTATCTGTATATTACTAGGTCATTGACATACTACAAAGATATTTGTTGTCACCACAATTAGATAAACTTTCGGTAATAAAAACCCGCTACTATTTCGTGATTCTAAAATTATTCGTTAAATATACATATGTATGTAATATTCGAGATCTATTACTGTAATGCAAAGAAATAAAACAATAAAATAGAGAAACACTCAGTTCAAACAATGCATAAACATTTATATTGGTACATATGTAGATATCTGGAGATCTTAGTGGTTAATATACATAAAATTGCATATAAAATACATGGTTACTAATAAATGCCAGCTCGCAAGAGATAAACTTTCGTATTTACTATCAATTGTACACAGCAAAGTCTAAATCAACACGAGCTCACGAACCGCACTATTTTCTCGGAAATAGCTTTCAACGTCGCTGCCGATATTTCCGACAGATCGATGAGTATGTCGATATAAATAATGATTGGCGTCTCTATAGCGGCGACGGCGGCGGGCGCAGTGCGCAGGCGCGAGGGCGGGCGGCGCCGCGCCGTGACGCGCTCGCTCAGCTGACGGCGCGGCCGCGTCACGCGAGCACTCCACGCTGCCCGACGCGCGCGCTCCGCACGCTCGCTGCGAGCGCATCCACGGGTGATGCTGACAGCCCATTCGTGAAGTGACACTAGTGCAGCAGTGTTTAATATCCCGATGATGGTCAGACGCAGCGGCCGGTACACCGTCAACTGGAGAGGGTTCAAAGATGCGCTCGGCACCAAGCCCCCGGACGACGGTAAGTGAATTGCGACTAGTCCGTGTGCGAATGAAGTTAACCTCAAAGTGCCGAACGATAAAATCGCCACACATGATTGTTTTATGATGTATTTTAATAAAGTTACAAATGTAAATATGAGGAGTGTCACGTGAATTTGTTGTTAATTTATAACAAAGCACTAAACTCCTATTAGGTTAGCGTAAACAACTTACGCATAACTTTTTTATCGCTAAATACATACTTCGTTTAATGTATGGCAGTACTATAATAATTTGCAGAAATAAAATTGTAATCTATTCAAATTTGAGGTCATTGTGATAAGCTAAAGAAATCAGTTCAATTTTATTTTTTGGAACAAATAAAATTACACTTTCTTTCTTTGTTATTTTTTATAGCACTCGTTAAAATGTAGAATTAGGTCGTTGCTCCCTCGAACAAATAATTAAATGCTATCAATTGATAAGAAGTTTTATTTAAGTATTTACATATTTACATATAATTAATTAGCCATGTTAATTTGAAAATTTTAGCCACCAAATTAAACTTTACAGCATAATATGTATGTAATAGTAAAGTAAGTATGTACTTACTTGTGAATGCCTTTCACAGAACTGACATTATGAATGCGGCGGGCTTGAGGGTCATTTGCATGACTTCAAAGCGAAAGCTTAATTAAGACAAATGAACATGTTTTTCAAACGAATGACGCATAATTAATGATTATTTGTGTACTAGCTTAACTCACGCATATTTTTTCGTGAACATCACACTTTGCGGTAATATTGACGCATTAAGAAAATAAAATTCTTTTGTGCTTATGATTTTTTGTCACATTGGAGGAACCAGCGGCAAGTCCAACACATTTCTTCCGTGTTGACGCTTCCAAGTCGTCAATAATGAAGTCAACCAAACAGCCCAAATCGCGACTTTCGCGATACAAAAATACTCATTTTAAACTGCTCCCAATAGTCACCCACTCATAGCCGCCGCAGACACATCTTTAAATCGTTTTCAATACGCGGCCGACCGTGAACTACGAGCACTCGGTATGGATACGTGCAGTATTATGTAACTTACATTGAATTTCATAGAATAGTCGGCCGCAGCGCTGAAAAATATCGCGTGCCTTCAGTTTGAATCACGCCATACGAATCCACTCGTAAAAATTGGTCTTTGTTACGACATCCATTTGGTTGTCCACAATATCATCGCGTCGCTTATGGGTTGCCATGCGTATTCTATGGCAACCGTCAAATTTGTTATTATACTGAAACCATAGAGATATTATAGATGGAGCCATAACCATAGATGACACCATAGAGATATTATAGATGGATATAGCACAACCCAGCCCATAAATATATAAGTGAACATATGCCAATCGTATGAGCGACATTTCGATAGGATGCAATACAATGAAGACTAAATTGTCTCTAATCGAAGATAACTAGAAGTATTAAAAGAGTCACGTGGTTTGAGTAGACATGCGCGAGTGCCGATCGAAAGGTCCAAGGTTCAAATATCGAGTCGGGTACTATTGATTTTTCTAACATAGATTTTCTAGTAGTGGTTTCTATTAATGGTCGGGATCTGGATTTGTGTCCGGTGTAGAACAAAACGCTCACCATCTATTCCGTAATGCGTCATATAACGTAGCTGATTAAATTTGACAAAGTTATATCCCCGATAAACTTTTCGGGGCTTACATACGTCATGTTGCGTTTATTAAAACTACAAAATATATTTATGATAATATATTTATGATAATATATTTATGATAACCTAATATATATTCAGAAAACATGTCAGTAAATTTATGGAGAATGGTGATTTCGATCAACGAAATTTAAGAAATAAAAATAAACTTGCAGTGCCCGCTAATAGGCTCCGTAAAGTGTTTAACTCGTTTGTAGGTCAAAGTATACGCTTTTATAACGAACTACTAAACGACGCTTAAATATGTCAATTTATAAATTAAAGAAATACATTAAGTTTAGATTATGTAAGAAAGCCTATTACTCGATTGCAGATTACATGCAAGACATAGACGTTTAGAAATGAATTGCTGTAGTTTGATGACTTAAAATTTTTATTGTTAAGCAATCACAAAAAACAGACAACCCCCACTGAGGCTCTTGTCAGTTGTGGGCGCGGTACGAACTAACGTAAACTTAACTGTAATTACGTTTATATGTGATTGCAAATACTATATCAATAAATGATTTTTGACTTTGACTTTCAATTTCTATCATTAAATCTATCCGCTATAATCTATAAGTTGTACACTTCAAAATTTTTTAAACATATAGGTAGGCAATGCATCCTCAAGGGTCGTCTCATCCATCGTCGAGTACCAATTTTTAACTTTTACCATTCTTTCTGGTTAAATACAATAATTGTTAATAAAATCATTGTACTGTCTCGTTGGTCGTCTTTGTTGCAAGCGCATACTGCCGATCGGCAGGTCCCGGGTTGGTTCCCCGCGTGGAACACTACAAGATTTTCCAACTTAGATTTTCTAGTAATGTTTCGTAACCTGGACATATGCCCGATAGATGTCAATCACCACCTATTCCATAGTGGGACGTGGGTGTAATGTTTGATTTCTCTGCATTTCTCTGCAGACCTCTGCGGAGAATACAGGTGTGAAGTTACGTTAAAATCATTTTGCAAGTTTTTATAAACACAATTTTGTATTAAGATAATAATAATACAATAAGAAATAAAATCAGGTGCTGACTGTTCTCATAACAAGAATAGACTGATGTTGCAATGTTATAAAAGTATATGTATAAGTACATAATAATGAAGGCGATCGATACAACTTACTACATACATAAATAGATACTAAATATATAGTACACGGGATAAATTTGATGTTAAAATACACCAGAAATCCGACTCCTGCAAAAAGCATTCGTTTCCCTCTCAAAATCTCATTTCATAAACAAACACTGCAGTCAGTAGTGATATTTACCGAAAAATCACGTTTTTCGTATTAATCACGATATAGTACAAGTCACAGACCAATAAATTGTCTTCCATAGACAATTTCAAATTGTAATACAAAACACTTCAAAAGTCAACCAAATATTTTGACGTTTTGCAATTTGCAGCAATTTAGAATTTACAACAATTTATTGGCAAAAAAATTGATTTTTATATAAAAACGAAATCGTAGTTACCGATGCGATCATGTCCTCTGTAAAACCTGGAAAATTGGAGAATTTTATGTTCGAAGACCTAATACCTTGATCAACATTTGCGGTTGCAATCACTAAACCTACAATGACAGCAAATTTTTAAATTAATAGGTGACAAATGATAGTAAGGAAATTAAAAAAAAAAAACTTTCAACGAAATTGGTTTAAACATGCTGATGTAGTAATTTGTTAAAGTAGTCATAAGTGACGAAGGTTTTATTCTAATCTTTGACCACGTAACATTGTAACGTGGTGCCTTACGTTACCTGAGTTATAAACTATTACGTGAACTATTGCATGACCTGCTATTTGACCTAATACGTGTACTTCTACTTGGCATAACTTACCACCGTTTCCGTGACTTGCATAATTTATAATATTAGCTATTTATTATAAGAAATTATACGATTGCAACAGACGTTATATAAGCATGTTCAATTTTTTTTTCTCACCTAATAAACACTTTAATTTTAACGAAAACCACAACATCAAAAGTGTATGCCACATTGGAAGATGCGTAAGCAAACAAAACAAAAGAAAATAATATAGTTTTTATGAGATTAATAAAATTTCCTTCTTGGAAAAAAATATAATAACATCCTTGTTAAAATAGCACGCAAAAAAAAATACAGCTACTTTATCGCCACACCACACCGCGTGTCTATTGGGGTTCGCAAATAAAACCGAATGGGAATTATCTTTATCATTACAAACCTGACACACAATTTAAAAACAGTTCATTAAAAAAAACATATTTTTACTTTAACCCCATAGCATTCGACAGCAACGACATTCATGAAAAGATTTTACCATAAATATTTTAAATACACCAACGATACAATACTTTACATACCGACCTTTCTTAAGTGGCAAGCTATTTTAAAGAAATCTTCATATGACGACAGACACAACGGTTTCGAGCGGAGTTCTTGTCATTAAGCTGAACTAGCAGTGCATGTATCTTGATACATCTCGTGGCTGACCTACGAGTACACTTCAGCTCGCGACTCCTCTTGTTATACTCGACGTCAGAATACATAAGAATACGTTAATATCTTGGTTTAGATCAAATGCTTTTTTGCAAAAATTTGCTAATGTACATGAAATTATAAGCTTTCCCATAAAAACGATAAAAAATATGCTATTAAATGTATTCATAACTACGATTTGTTTAGCTATTTAAGTTATAATTAAGTTAATCACTAGACTCACCAGTAAGTTAGAACAACTCATTAGCAAATTCAAATGCGAATGTCATTTACTTAAAATTGATTCCTTGAACTTTGACTTTGACTGCCTCGTTCCGTTCCGTTCGATCGGGAGGTCCCGGGTTCGATTCCTGGGTGGAACGCTACAAAATTATCTAATTTAGATTTTCTAGTAGTGGTTCGGAGTCTGGATATGTGCCCGATGCATGGCAATAGGCTC
>DWEI01004759.1:0-11386 GCA_018245875.1 Mysoria ambigua
CAAGTGAAATTAGTACGTTAATATTTAGGTCACGAATTATTAAAACTTAACAGGTTTAAACGCGTCAGTTTGTATGCAAGATGCGTCGAAAGCCAATAATAAATGTAACCGGGGGCGCGCGTGTAGTTGCGGTGCGTAACCCCGCGCCAAGGAAACGGTTCTCTTTACGAGCTATTCCGCTGAGCCAATATTTCTCCGCGACAGTGCGCGCCGTCATAAAATAAAACGAAAAATTCCAACGCTCTGTCTTCAGCCGCCATGAGAATCATAAGAGGCGAGATTTTATGACTTCCGCGGCGGACAGTACTTCGCACAGGTGATTAATTACCGCATAAATGACGTCGCTTCTTACATTGGCCGGCGTGCACGGGGTTGTGAGGAAATTACGAGCTCGACAATAGCACAAACAGATTTATCAGTGCCAAATATTTCAAAAATAATTTGTTAGTAAAATTCACTCATCATCACGTCTGCTAATGATTTCAAATCGCAAAGTGGCTGCAGTTTTCATTTCTATGCTATATTATATTGACTCGTATAATAGCATTGGTATGGTTCCTTTTGAAGGACACAATTAAAATTAATATACTTCTGTACGCTAATCTATTTAACCTAAAAGTTAATAAAAGGTACTATCTCATTAGTCGTGTTGGTTACAAGCGTGAATTCCGATTGTTACGGGTTTAAATTTCGGGTCGGGCACAATTAGTTTTTTTTTTTAATTTAGATCTTCTAGTAGTGGTTCAGAAGCTAGATTTTTGTGCCCGGTTTTAGGCAACAAACCTACCACTTATTCCATAGTGAGACATAAACGTAACTGGTTAATGCGGAAATTACATACGTAATATTACGTTTGAATATACATAATATTTTCGTAACAATTTCTTTGTCTAATTTTTAGCGTTACGAATAACGTATGAGTAAAAGAGGTTGGTAAAATTGAGACTAATTTGTAAATAAATTAAGCATAAACTCTGGTTATCACAGAGATAACAGTTATAATATGTTATTTAAACCGAATGTAAAGCATGACTAAACAATAATTTGATCTTTGCCCTGTGTATCGTTACCAGTATATGATATAATCACAACATACCCATATGTTTACAACATCGTTACGTAACAACTGATAGATCTCATTGTTTACAAGAGCGATGTTTTTAAGCGAAAAAATTAGCAAAAAATGTAATAAAATATTTGGTGTATTGCGGGAGTGTACTACAGTCCACTGCCTAAGTCTTCGGGGAATTATAGACTTGATATTATGCTGTTATGTTAAACATAGCCAACGTTGCCGTAGAAATCATTTAGAATAATGTGAGACATGCGTTATTAGAGGCCAGTTTCAGAAGTCAATATCAGCTGGAAATGTATAGCACATATTTTGAAGCAAACACATTGTTTATTTAATAAAAGAAAAAGGACACAAGTGCAGCCAAGTTACCCATTGTTGGTACACGTATGAGCCGTAGAGTGCACTCGTAATGTTGCGTATTCGAATCTCACGAACACAAATACTTGACAAAATACTCTGCCAATTGCGTCGGAGTACCGCCCTCAATTGTTTGGGATGAAAAATGGCCTATTCGGATTGTTCACGAACAAATGCGTACCGTGTGGGTCATTACGCTTTGTTTTAGGAGTAAGTACGACAAAAAATACGTTATGAAAAGCTGAAAATTTCGCTTCCGCCCTCTTGGATTGTAGAATCCTAAGCAGTTTTAAACTGCCGCCAATTGTGTTCGAATTACGTTTTATTCATAGCCTCTTGGTATACATTATTATTTTCTTTTATTTATCTTAAGGCACAATGTTACTTGATATTTGATATTGATTGTTCTAAATTCAAATTCAGAAAAATACTTGATACCTACAGTAGTAAGACAGCGGTTTTTAATTGTTTAAGCATGAATTATTTTACGTTTTATCCACCTTAGTAAGAAGTAAGAAAAAAATACAATCGCAGTATAAACAAAAAAACATTGAAAGAAATAATATGGTTTGACATTTTACTGTTCTATATCCAATGGAAATAACAAAAATGTCAGAGACAAACAGGATTGAGTCGATAATAACAATGTAGACACTTCCTCAATCTAACTTCTACAATATATTGTCAAACAGGGACGATTCCAATAAAAAATGTCACTTTGCATAGCAGAACATAGAGCAGATGCACTCATTTTTTTTTCAAGTCTGAGTTCTATTTACGATAGAATTAAAGATTAGTTATTTATAAAAGAATTCGTAACGTAATGGCATCTAACACATTTTAACTTTGAAAATGTTTTTCATCAACTGGCCTTAAGTATTTTTTTCTTTATTTTTGTATTTACGGTTTATTTTTATTGTTTATAAGTAATATTATTATTGAGGAATGGTTAGGACATTAGGTTTAACCCATATTTCAATTCAGTTGACCATATTTCGACCATTTTTTAATTCATGGTTGTAATTAATTATGTAGTTGAAAATATGGCAAGGTACTATTAGTTCTTTATAAAGTAAAATCAAACTTGAATGTTATAATAATAGATTTCTAGCTGCGGCTGTGATTCAGGAATATAACAATAAGCTCATCCACTATTTCATAATAAGACGTAAACATAACTAATGAATCATGGGAGTGTACAATACTCCTCTGCCTACACTTATGGGGAAATACTACCGTAATATTACTTTACGTTGAGAAATGCTTTACAAACACGTAAGTCAACGTGAATTAAGAGATCTAGTAAAATGATTATATTATACGTCTTCAATAGAAGTTAAACTTAGTTCAAGATATCCTTTAAATTCTCATGTAGCAGATTCCGGTTCCCTGATATACATGTTATCAATAGCGACGAGTGGTAATTAATTAATTAAAGCAACCCTTCGCGATTACACCCTAAGGACCCATTACTTAATTAGCATTAGGCACTCGCTGATTTTATGTTGGATTTTCAGGAGTTTTACACCTTTAATATGGTGCTGAAATTTATTATTAATGCGCCTGCTTTCATGAAAAATAGCGGGAATAACTTCCAGTGTGTCCGTTATTAAATAAGTAACGGTGTTTTTTGCGGTTAATTTATTTTAAAAACTATTTATTTAAAAATTACTTATTTAGTATCTATTGTATTATAGCACAAAGGTTTTTTGAAAGGTTCAACCGTTATCGCACACCAGCATTATTCAAAGCTGATCCAGTAATGCATTTAGCGGTCGTAAGCGATATTTACGAGGCCCAGGTGAGCGCGATTCGCAAGTACGCATCTCATTGGCCCTGTTTGTGTTAACACAACGCTTTAAACATAACAACAATACTAGTTTCTCTATGTAAATTGTGTGGTTTGTGTGTAAAAACGAATGGTTTGTGTTATAATTGGTAAATAACGCTGGTAAATTATGATGATAAAAAGCATGCTTACCCATAGCAAAAGTTCGACCGACTGCGAGTAGCAGCATAGGCGGTGCAAGAGTTCGTGCACCGCAATCGCCAATCCACTATTCCCAGCGTGGAGACCATGAGAAAAAGTCTTCAGGGAAGCCTACATCCAGCGGCGGGCTCAGATTGATAATGACGATGAAAGCTGTATAATTTGTTAAAGCTTGTTTGTAAAGTTTATATAGTAATTACGTCCTCAGTTTATTTAAATATGCCCGGTGTATGGCAACAGGCTCAGGAACTCTTCAAAACTGAGACATAAACGTAACTGATAAGTACTCCTGTACTACACTCCCCTGTCTACCTCTTCGGGATTACGGGCGTTATGTTACGTTTAAATCGACACCTGTGCGCCGTAGATCACTGCAGCCTTTGACTATTCTTAGTCTTGTCATCACGCCGCACCACCAATAAGGAAAATATTTAAAAAAGCGAGAATGACGGAAAATTTTATTAAACCAAAAAACTACGATTACAAAAAAAAGTTTAATTTCAATCATTTTTACAGCTTGACCTTGAAGAGGAATAATAGCACCATTTGTGGGAGCACAATTAATGTACCTATCCGCCTGTCGATTTATTTATGGGACGAGAATGCTCGAGTCGCAGACTTCATCCCAATTAGCTTACATATGACACGAGTTACTTCTCAACGCGCGATGCCAATCCGACTAGCGAGTCGGATTGGCATCGCGCGTCTACAGAAAATTGTCTTCGCATAGTCCAATGGCTGATCTACCATTTGGAGAATATTTTATGTGCAGACTCACTCGTAAATTACAGAGTTCCGCATAGTCTTGATTGCCATTTAACAAAAACGGGGTAAAAATAATGATTCCTCAGACAAGACTGTCTATAAGGAATAATAAGTTATGATTAGTTATTGAAAAAATGAAGCACAAGAATTAGAATTTTGGGTTCTCAATTAATTGAATTTACATTATTCATATAACCACATAGATGGCGCCCGATGTAAAGAATAAGGTGAAGTAGGAGGTGCGTTAAGATTCTCCTAATTGCTTGTTATCTTTCTTTCAGCGCCCAAGCCTAAGAAGCCATTCTGCAATCCCTGTATTAAGAATTATGCGTAGCGGGGGATTTAAACGTGTTTTGCCCTATTTTCAGAGGGCAGCCCGTCGCGTTTCGCATCCTCTGGGATTCTATACCGAAAAACCTCCATAAATATTTCTTACAGTATTTGTATCTTCCTCGGAGTATCGTTAACACAATGTTTTTTTTCTTTGAACCAGTTAGTATAGCATCTGCTGCCAGATAAATAAAAATACCTACACGGTTTTGCAAAATAAAGTTTATCGCAACTGTTTCGTTTGATAACATGTACATATAACCTTAAAACATCAACAATTTAAAAGACGTCTTGGCAATTCCATTGGATACAATATAATACAATACAATACAATAAGGATGATTCTATACAATAAGAATGATTCCTGGCTCATTGTAACGATATATACATACACTATTGTATAAGACTCATATATTTACGAGTATGATTGGACTTAAAGTTCGTTCTAGGGAATTAACTCTAAGTAGAATTTAACTTTGTCTATCAAGATATCGCAGATAGTTGTAGTGGATCAATCGAGTATAGCTCGAGTGACTTAGTTTAATCGTCCTACTAATATTCTTGGCCATACAGCCAATAAAATAATCCATGCCATGATTTCCACGAGCCCCTTTTAGTTTTAGACAGGCTATTTTCGAATGAACTCATGACATTACTACCTCATTGTTATTTATTATCCTTCATTATCCCTGGATAATGTAGGATTTTAATTTTGGCAGAATTTCTCAAATCGGTCCCGTAATTTCAGTCCCTATTCGATGAAAACAAACAATCAAGTTCTTCCACTTTATATTATATATTAGTAGGGATGGGTTTTCGTACATAAAATTCAAACGATGAAATTTTTTCAAACGCGGTCAATGCAAACTAACTAATTAAGATGAGTAAATATTATTAATCATTCTCTCAATATTGGCACTAAAAACAGAAAAAAATATTATGTTACTGTAAAAAATGCTCCCATTTTATCAACAAATAAGTATTGATCCCGCCATCACATCGGAGAGAAACGTAAAAATGATAATAATAGTATAGGTACAACTCGATAGTCATCAAGGTTTATTGCGGCGTTTCAGATTGGAAATATATAACAACAATCAAACAATGATTACATTGACTGTCCACGAGATCATAAAAACAGACGTTAAAATACTGATCCGAATAAAACGAAACAGAGAAGTGTACAAAAATTAATGACTCCATTGTTTTACAGACTGACACTATTGGACGTAATGGTAAACTTACATTCAGTTGCAACGAAAATATGTATAATTACGCAACTACTTATTCACAACACCACAAATGTAATGAAACAACAAGCATATGTCTAAATTTAATTGCAAATAATAAAATCAAATGAACATTATATAGTATATATAAGATTAAATGTTCTTGATTTAATCATACTCACCATTAAAAAAACGCTTGAATGCAATTCACTCTGGAAGGATGAAGCCAAACCTGTTTTTTTTTTGTAACTGTGCTCTGAAATACGTTTTATATGCTTTCACATTACTGTTTGGAGAGCGCAATGCCTATAAAGTTTATTGCATATATTTTGAAGGTATCGAAATTCGAAGTTAATTGTCAATTTTCGCAGTTGGCGTTTATGTGTTCGGCAAAACATCTGGCTCGTTGATTGCTTACGTTTTTATGTGCTCTTACAAACTCCAACGGCTCTCCCGGGGAAAGCACCTTAATAACACGATGACTTAGTTCTTAACTTATACCGTGTTTATATATGTATTTACAAAGCAGGTAGTAATTTTAGCAACCCGGTTTGTGTATCCATAACGTTAGACACCTGGAGGAAAATTTTATTCCGATTATATATCTACTACATTAATATTTTTTTTTAATTTGACTGCCACGTTGGTCGTGAGCTTGCAAGCGCGACTGTCGATCGAGAGGCCCCGAGTTCAACTCCCGGATAAGATAGATACTAATGCATTTTTCTAACTTGAAATAATTGCTCGGAATCTAGATTTGTGACCGATGTATTGCAAAGGTTTTCCATCCATTCCATCATGAGATGGAAAATTCGTGAAACGTAGTAGTATACTAAACTCCTCCACCTACTTCTGCAGGGATTGCAGGCGTGATGTAACGTGTAATTTAAAGGTTGACTATGTCACATTAAATTAACATTATTTTCCACAGAGAGCAATCTTATAGTTGTAAATTTTTATAGGAGCAAAGCAAAAATTTCCAATCCATATGAAAAGCCAATATCTAATTTCAAAATTGGCAAATTGCTATATTAGCCGCATTGCCAATGAAAAATTCCTCTATATAGTATTATACGTTGCTACAGTAATACGTCCAATGTACTAAGACTGAACTGGAATTATCTAATAACGGTCTCTTAAAAGCAAACTCGTGTAGGACAGTCCTGAAGGGATGTTAAGTAGCCGCATCCCGAGGGTCAACTGAAAGGTTTTGACCATACAACGAACAGTAATATTGGCAATATTCCCTTCAACGACTACGTGTCTATACTTTCAGTAAACTAAATTGTCATTTCAACTACCATAGCTTTTAATCTATATAGTTAAATTTACATGCGTGTATTTAAATTCACTCCAATTATTTATCTATCTTATACCCTTTGAGTAACTGTATAATGATTAAAATGATTAGCTTGTACGATATAAGTAACGTGTAAAGTAATTTGTAACGTTAACGAATAGCGCTTGTATCATCTGATAATCTTGAACACAAACTAATTTGAATAGCATTGTGTGTAGGTACTTTATGTAAACTAGCAAAAATGAATCTAAGCACGAGTACATATAGAACTAACATTTCAACCGAATATTGTCATAAACGTCTATGAAGATTATCGGATTTTCTACGCTCCTTGTATCTAACACACTCTTGTTACCCATAAACGGTTTTTCGATTCACCAACGCAATGGAAGTACGCCTAACAAGCATTAGGTGGTGATATTGTAACCCTGTCTCAATGTCTCTGCGTGCTAGGATAGGCCCATCTTAACCACGCTGGCCCAATACGGATCAAAAATAATATGTTTTAATAACCAACATGCGTTGGAGTTGTAAACAAGAGGATACCAGAAAATTTAAACCAATGTCAATTAAGGGCAAAAATGGAGGAAACGAAAGCTAAAAATTATTACCCTCTAGACGTTAGCTATCAACTTTTATATACGAAAATAAATGTTTATATTATAATTTAGTTTTTTTTCATTATTTTTTTCTTTTTCTATATCCATTCTTTAAAAAAATTGGGTAAGAAAGAGTGATATCTCCATAAAGGATTACCGTAGAAAACAAAATTGTTTTCCAATACGTTTAACAAATACATTGAATTAAAATAAGTAGAACAGGGTAATTTCAGACACATATCTCTATAAAAACTATAGCGCAGACTTAAGATTTATAGAGGTCTACTCTTTGAGAAGAAAACCACAATAAGGTTCAAACTTAAAAATTTAAGGAGTTACGGTGTAATTTCGACCAGGGCTCGGCCACAACTACCAATAAACGTCTAGTGAGTTTTAGACAGATCGCCTGTAAATTTAAACTGCTAGTACACAGAAACAAGATAAGCATAAAGGTTTGGCGCCATGCAGCATTCAAATAGCCCAATGTTAGTTATTCAGCGCGTGACTCGGGCCGGCCGCCGCTCGCCCGTAAATCAAACTCGCCATTCGCTATTCGCTTATACATTATACAATTTTATTTGTGCGAGTTCGCTGAATAGGTAATAAACTATAGCAGGTGAAACATTCTGCGCGGAAACGCGCGCGGAATTCTGAATCGTACGCAAATACTTAGTAGGCCTGCGTTTACCATGTAAACAGCGGGAGGATTCATCACAAAAAAGGAACTTTGTTAAAACATGATGTATTAACATTGTATTGATGAAAATAGAGACGAATGTCGGGTCTGCAGCGTTACATTTAGGCGCTCAGACCAACCCGCAAGGATCATCGCATAAGAATATAATAACAATAATTATTATTGTAATGCTGCTAAAACACGAAGTACGTATGTTATTTTTAAGACACCAATGCTTGGAAATAGGCTCCTACAGTTTCGAAATCGATATCCGTTGTATGTAAGGATAATATACCTAAATAAATAATTTCAAAACGCAAAATGACTTGTTAATTTATAAATAGTTTTAAATTTTTAACTTACTAATATCATTGACATGTTCATTTTTCAGTATTTTACTGTGCTAATAACTTTGAATAGATGAATTGACAGGCCCGTTGGCCCTATGAATAGCAATTCTGACCGCTGAGCAAGGGTCGCGTATTCGATTCACACCCAGGAAAAATATTTGTGTGATGAACACAACAGATTTTAACAATTAAGATAAATAAAAAGAACATTTCGTAAGTTCGTAAGCTTTCTTTGTCAATGAGTACTTGGTAACAGATTGAGATATGTGCATAGAAATTTACCGAAATATTATGTATATATAGCAATAGGTTCACCACATAACATTCCTCTATTTCTTCGGGGATTACAGGCGTGACGTTAATATTATATTTGAATTATGTATTTAATAAACACTGTTCAATATGCGGCTGTCACACGGCACCATCGTCGCCCAGGATTAGGAGAGTCTTGGTTATTAAGTATGCCTTCGTGTCCCTTATTTTAGAGTATTCATAAGAATTAGTAAATAATAAAAACTCACATAATGGTAGCTTATGATGATACTCTTAAACTGATGATACTCTTAACTGACTTCCACTGTTAAACGACAATTAATTAACTAACCGGAGATAATCTAAAATTTACTGATTTCAATTTAAAGAAGAAATCATTTACAGAATAACATTTAGGTTTTTTAATTTTAATTTGATTTTATAAATACAAAAAACGTTAAAAACATTATAGTTCTGATGATACTGACGATGAAGATGCTGAAATAATTTTATAAAATTCTATTAACGAGATCTCCAACACGCATTCCGTGCGTGGGGTTTATAAATATAGTACCCCAATATCCAGAAGTCAGAATTCAACTTCAATACGCTAACGATAATGATGACTGGACGTGCAAAATATGTAGTTTTTTTTGCGCGGGTTAAAAATTTCATAAGTCACTAAGAATTTTGAAATAAAATATCTATAAAGGTAGTGCATCATGCCTGTAATCCCCTGAGAGGTCAGCCGAGGAGGGTAATTACACTCCGACGTCACACCAGTTACATTTACATCCCACCATGGAACCTGCCATCGATCTGCAGTCAGTCCAGCAAGCACTCAACTTATTTAAATACGCCACTATTAAATAAATACACGAAATCGATATAACATTATATTAAATATGTAAATATGTTTAGTATTACCGTAAGAAACGTTTCATAAATGATACTAAAACTACTGGGCCTACTGGAAGATATTCCAATATGGAATAAGTACGGCCCTTGTACAACTGATCATATCAATTTTATTTTGTATTTTCTGTGTGTACATAAATAAATTTAAAAAAAACTAAATCGTTTGTACCGCGCTTAGTAACTGAACATGTTATAATCTATGACTTAAAAATAGTTCCATTATAAGGTGATTCAAGGTTATTAAGCCTAATGGAAAATCACATTTCGATAAGCCAAATAATAAATCATACGAATTTCATCTTTGTGGATACTTTGTTGAAATCAATATTACTATTTTTTTTATTTAGATTTTCTACCTATTTTATCACTACCTACCATCACTACCTATTCCATAGTGGGACGTAAACATAACTGATATAACGTAGGAGTGTTTTACATTTCTCTACCTACCTCATCGGAGATTAAAGGCGTGATGTTACCTTTATTTTCAATATTACTTAAAAAAAATTATTATATACCTCGTATCAAATTTTATTATAACCTTCTAAATATATTCAGTCTTGGATATGATTATTGAGTATATTTAAAGAATGTACGGTGTATATGAACTTAGCGATGGTAGGTTTGTACGGAGGAGGTATCAGACGCTTAGTTTCAGGTCCCCATCTCGCTACGCAGCGGAGCAGAAAATTCACTCCGACCCTGCCTGCGCGCGCCACCCGCTAATCCTTTTGGTAATTTTAATGGCTACAATAAATGCAAATATACCTTTTTTCACATTCCCATTCTGATGAAGGCTTTGCCTCTTATAAAAATACACGACGTATGTAATTTTTACTTACGTATTAAATTTTTAAAGAAAACTATTTTCTAGATTTTAAAATTATAAATTAAGTATATGTATTGTG
Organism: Mysoria ambigua; assembly: GCA_018245875.1. Taxonomy (NCBI): domain Eukaryota; kingdom Metazoa; phylum Arthropoda; class Insecta; order Lepidoptera; family Hesperiidae; genus Mysoria; species Mysoria ambigua. Next base: position 10,750 of record DWEI01004759.1, read on the forward strand.
CAAAAAATATTTACTTTTAACTTTCCGTGTCACAATGTACAAAAAAAATATCTCTAAATTAATCGAAGCTATTGTCAATTTACAATACGAGTGCTAGCTAAAACTGTTTACATGTCACGTACACAGTTTTAGGCTGCTGTGATATTGGGAAATATCATTTCTTTATTACGAAAACGCAAATAGGCCAAAACTTGCTACAATAGAGTTAAGCCATTCTGGTATCGGCACCCTCATTTTAACCATCACGCAATGCATTGAACAGAAAGAAGTTTGAATGAATTTTGGATGGCTGTGTGATGAATGGAAAACCGTGTATCATACTTACTGGATTTCAATGAATATTTTACCAATCTTATTTTATTACCCGTTCACGGTAAAAGATTTCGCATTATAAAAACCTATTAAAGTACAAATTATAAAAACCTACCTACTCGCTACCTCGTGAGTGCCGAGGTAGAACCTAACATATTCCAACCCTCACTCACAACCGTCCGACAACTAATTCTTTCAAAGTCTTAATAAATAATCTCAATATAATGTCGATAAATATACCTATTCTAAAAAATATTTTCGGGCATTGTTTTTTTTTTGGAAAATAGAATAACTCCTTGGATGCAATAATTTTCAATAATCCACA
>DWEI01004760.1:0-11384 GCA_018245875.1 Mysoria ambigua
GTGTCTGGTCAGGAGCTGTTAAAATTAAATATTGTAATCAACGTTCGATGTGATGGCCATATTTGAAAAATCTTTACAAACTAACGTTGTTGTGGATGATACGGAGAAACTTTTATGTACATTGGAAAATGCACAAAACATCAACAAACATACTGTGAGTGTAATTTTTTGTCGGAGTCACAATTTCTACAGGAAATTCGCAATGATTGCTGGTTTTACCCTATGGATGTGGTGATTCATTTTTGTAAGATGTTGTAGGAGTATGTGTTACGGGTGCAGAAGGGTCCTTGTAAGGAAAACAAGTGGATGGTATCCCGTCGATACCGGGATTTCGCGGCGCTGCACAACTGCCTACAGCAGTCCAACATCGAGCTACCGATTCCGCCAAAAAAACTCATTGGCAATATGCAACCATCGTTTATCGCTGAAAGACAGATAGCTTTACAGGTAATATGAATTGACTTTCAAATTTAAATGCACTTTTTAAATATCATTTTTAAACTTACTTACATAATTCTAACATTAAAAAAATATTCCCGTCTTTGTTACAAAAGCAATAAAAAAATTACATCCAAGCATTTGTAAATTAATACTTAAGCAATAACTCATGTACCAATGTTAAATATGCAATTTATCTGTGCCATGGCCATTCAATATCTCACATGATTCTGATTTACAAAAATGATAACATTGTGCATCCATACTTGTAGTTGTTTTTAATAAAAAATAATCATAAAGTTATTAACTTCCTTTCTGAACACATTAAGGAAACAAAAAATCATCACTCAGTTATTATCTACATCCAATTACAATATATATCTGCCTCTACGTTTTTCAGTACACCTATCAAATATACATAGAATGTCCGCAATAAACTCGGCTTCTATAATTTAACAGCAGACTCATTTTTAAATTTACTTAATAATCAATAAACATGTTTACAAATGTGACACCATATGTAACCATTAAGAGTTTAAACATATACTTAGCTGCTAATAAATTGAAACATCATTTCACTAGTCATGTTCATGTGACATAGAAACTAAGTGTATTGTTTATTAATAATACATATTTTTATATCAGAATTACATAAACGAAGTGCTGAAACATGAGATGCTGGCCCTGTCGTTGCCGCTGAGGAGTTTCCTGGACCCCAACAATTACCCTTCGGATATGGCAGGTATATATGACATAAAACTGTTATAATTGAGATTGTAAAAAGTTACACAAACTATCTTATTGTATCTCAAGTTAATTGAGATAATTATTAACAAATGAAGTTATTTTTCGTGCAAAGGATATACTATATTGCAAATGGCTATATCCAATTTGATATTATTGTGAATAAGTTTCTAAGCAATGAATAAAATATTACATTATGAAAAAAAAGTGTAGCGTAATGAAAAGACACCATATATGTATTATGGTGCAAAATTAAAAGAACTGAAGGCAATTTCATTGGTCTTAGTAATTGTTTATTAAATTTTTATGTCCATAAATCACAAGCCTACATATCAGTTTCACTCTTATAAAGCATACTCTGCTTTCCAAAGTTTGTCCCTCAGGTCTGGCATCCGAACAATACATTTATTGCTCCACGAAGGAAATATAAGACTCATTTGTCTTCATTCATTCATTCAAGTGTTTGTTATTGTTACCCATCAAAAGAGTCAGTATTTCTGTAACTCAGTAAGAAGTTATTTAGTGTAGATCTAGTTGAAACTAATTACAGAACAAGCGTTGCAGACGATGTCAATAGCGCTGAGGGGCGACGGTCGCTATGAATTGCAAGGACCAGTGCATAATATTGGATGGAGGGTGAGGAAGCATTATTTTTCAGTGAGTATACATGATTCTACTGTTACAATTTAGTTTAGGGGAATGTTAAAAGTGTAGAAAATACGGGATGTTTTTAGAAGAGTTCAGTCAAAGAATATAAAAGTTGTGTATTTCAATCTATAGTTGTGAAACATACACCCAGCGAGGACCTAAAAGTTTACAAACAGTACAAGCATAGTGTTTAAACACAATTATGATCATTGTTGACAACATATTATTAAATGGTTTGTTGGTCAAATTTTATATTACCAGTATTTCATGTTTTAATAAGTAGTGTTTAGTGCAGATATGTAACAAATGTAATTTGTAATTGTTTTTATGGTAGTGACACTGTGTGATAAAATCCCTGTCAATTAATAAAAAAAAAATATATTAAATGGTACAGAATATTAATAGTATCTAAATCAAAGAGTACAAAATAGTCTTTCAAATGCTTTCTACAAATAGAAATCAATCTGCTGTGTCAAAATGCAACGCAAACAAAATAAAATACATTGTGTGCTTATCAGGCCAAAGATAAGTTATTTATAATATTGTATTCTTTGTTTTGCTTCGCAAAGTTTGATTGTAAGTTTGTTGTCTCGTTTATAGGTGGTTGACACAGATAGCAAGGCGAATTGCCTCTTAGCCTGGCAAAGCCACGGGCCGGATAGACACTTGCACAGCAAGGACCTACAGGCTGCATTCAAGAGCTTACAAGCTATATCTGTGAGTTATTCTTAGATTATATTTGTTAAAGTACATATTTTACATTATTAAAGACTTATTGGATTTCTGTTGGTTGTGTTGGTCGTAAGCGCGACTGCTAATCGAGAAGTCCTGGGTTCAAATACCGGATCGAGAATTACTATTTTTTGGTAATTTGGATCACTCTCTCGCTGTTCTACATCATACATCCACCACTCTCTTGCTGTTCTACATCATACATCCACCACTCTCTCGCTGTTCTACATCATCTGTACAATGTTTGTGTTTGTTCCCAACAGCATCCGTTCATAGACGAAATACTGACAATACACCACTTGGAGTCGGGCGCGTTCGCGGTGCGCAGGATACACGAGAACGGCAGCGTCAGGGACTTGCTGTACGGGACTGAGTACAACAGGCCCTACCTCGCGAAGTACGGCCGGCCCAAAGTGAGGAAGCCGTTCACCACAGGACAGGTGGCTCACTACGGGTACCAGATATTGCAGGCGTTGAAGTTTCTGCACGAGAAAGGATTGCCACATGGTATGTCTATCGCAGTTCGGTTTAAGATTTTTTAGGGTTGTGCAATTTTTTGTGCCCAAAACAAAAAGCACTATCCTAATATTTGGTTCTTTTTAATAACTAATTTGAACTCAGCGTATTGTAGTTACACTCATTTTGCTTACCCTCTATTCGCTGGAGGTTCTGTAACTATGATATATGGAACTCCTCCTACCCCTTTGGGGAGACAGGCTTGATGGGTTGTTATGTTAAAATAATATATATGTATTAAATATTCTGAGTGCGTTTTAGGCCACATCCACCCCGGGAACATCACGATCGACAACCAAAGAGCCCTGCTGCTGGACGTAGAGAACGCGCTGATGGGCGTGCCGTGCCTGTACCGGCCGCAGCTGGCGCGCCTGCGCGTGCGCGGCGCCGAGGCGGTCGACGTGTACTGCTTTGGGCGGACGCTGTATGAGATGACCTTCGCGTGCCCCCTGGAGGACTGTTGCTACGATTCGTTCAGCGATGGCGTCTCGGAGGATTTGGGTGAGTTTTTTGTCCTTTAGACCAGCGGTCAGTGAACCTGAGCTGGTCGTTACGGATTCGACTCCCGTGCGGGGCACATATTTGTGTGACGACTTTAATATTTGGTAATACCTTTGTACATCTGATCTATTTAATAGTAGGATGTAGAAATTAATGGAACGTGGAAATGCACTGCACTCATCTGCCAACATCTTCGGGGATTACAGGAGTGATGTTAAGTATATGTCTAGTTTAGTAACTGCCTGGTGTAAGCATAACATAAGTTCTCTTCAAACCTCCCTTAGGATCAAATGTATGTAGAGATGTCCCAAGAGGCTACTATTATTAATACCGTCAAATAAATTTGAAACGTGGACGATTTCAGAAGGGGTGCTCCACCTATGTCTGTCGAGCAGCTCGTGCAAGCACGGCGGCCTGGCGCTGGACGACGTGCTGCGGCACCCGTTCTTCACGAGGGCGTCGCTCAACGGCCTCAGTCCCCGGTACGACGCCAGGGGGCACCTCAAGTTCCCGCTCGCCCTCAAGGAGGAGCTGAAGAAAGCCGTGCAGAAGATGGAGCTTAGACTCGACAATGAACAAAAGCTTGTGAGTAGATTTCTTTAGTTTGATGCGCCCTGCCAACCTGCACTGGGACAACGGGGCAGACTTTGGCTAATCCTTTACATTTTGAGGGGAGATAGCCCTTTTTGGGTTTTAAGATACTTTAATACACTGATAGATTTGTGTTGTAGAAAAACGTCGAAGAACAAGGGCTCGGATAGGAGGCCTGTGGCCGGCGGTGGACTTATAATATTAAGAAAATAAATCTTTATTATTTTTAATAAGGAAATATTTGTTTATTAATTTTTATGTTGATTCCTATTTAAACCGGTCGATTTAAATTTATGTTTTCTGTAAAACTTCATAAAACGCTTTCTGTAAAACTTCTTAAGATCTCTGTAAAGTTCCGTACAATGTTCACATCGATTGTCGCCAGGTGCGCAGTGCGAAGAGAGAGGTGAGGATACAAGAGATAATGAACTCGGAGAAGGAGATGAAGAAACAGAAGCGGAGAGCGGTATGCATTCATTTCATACTTGCATGCATTATAGTACGCTCGCATTTGCCCACAGGAGCAGGCAGGGGAGGCTGGTACAACGACTGCACGATAATTTTATCGCGATCTTGCGCACGAATCCAGATTAAATTAATATTATGTATATCACATAACATACACGATACTGCTGTCGTCATGCCATTGGGCGCATGACATTGCACGCCGCCCGACACGCAATGATCCGCTATCCTGCGAAAGCATCGCGCGCGCCGGCTAGACCATAGTTTCTCAATCTTTTTCCCTGTATTAGTATTAAAGTTAAGTCATCATCAGCCCATCTTGGTCCACCGCTGGACACGGCTTGTCGCATCCAGCCTCTGCTGCAGCCTTTCGCAGATCGTCCTCCCACTCAGCCGGAGGACGTCCTACACTACGGTTGTACGTCCATTAGTAGTCAGCTGATACAAACCAACTCTGGACCAAAACTAGACGGGCCGTCGATGAAGGAGCACGCACGTGAACCGGAGTAGCGTGATCGCTGGCGCAGTGAACTGTACGGTGCCAACGGTTTCAGAGGAAGCTGGACGGCGTGTGGAAGTCGTCGTCGTCGCTGGCGGACACGGCGCGCTCGCACAGTGGCAGCGGCGCGTCCTCGCCCGCGCCGCCCGCGCCGCCCGCGCCCCCCGCGCCCCCCGCGCCCCCCACGCCCCCCGCGCAGCCCGCCAGCCGTGAGCCCTACACACCACACCACACGCCGTCTCAGTCTTAGCCTGTCTTAATAGTCTGTGCAGTGCCTAACATAGGCCTGTCATCATGCCCGTAATTGCGAAACTGGAGATTTAAGTCGGGAATTGCAGAGCGCAGATTGTGGCAACACCGCCGCTGGAGGCCCGGGCGCTTCGCCGGGCCTGTGTGGTCTGTGCTATGCCGTGGTCTACTGGACTCCGTTATCCATTATCGCTCTGCAATATTTAGATAAGCGAGTTATTTATTTATCCGTTATTATCGGTACCATAGGGCGGACTTGACATATTATACCAGTCGACCCAAGTCCATTTATCTTATATGTTATCTAATATTGTAAACAGATGTAATCGAAATTTACATCAATACGAGAGGGGAATTGTCTCTGCACGTTGATAAGACACGTGTCGCGGTATCGACTCCCCTATTCTGGCCGGAGGAAAAATTAGCTTATTGTGTTAAATTGAACTCCATAGACTGGCTCGACCCGGTGATGGCGGTCGGAGCCAGCGGCCGCGGACGCGCGGACGCGCGGCGCGGCGCGGCGGCGCGCGGGCGCGGCGCGCTGCTGCACGCCATCTGCTCGTTCGACAAGGCGCGGCTGGCGCGCGCGGGCTCGCGGTGAGGCGCCGAGCGGCGCTCGTGCACCTTCGTGGACGTACTCCTGTGCCCGAGGTACTGGGAACTGTTCAACCACTCAACGTTGCAAGTCTGACATGATTACTTGTTATTTATACAAATGTAGTAGTTCGATGGATGCCGCCGGCACTCGGTGCTCGCTGCCTGTCCGGTAAGAAACGTGACGTGACGATAAAACAATGAAATTGCTATGATAAATTTACAGGCCATTGTAGAGATTTGTTATTAGTTTTATAGAAAATTGTTTTTCATTATATCAATTTTATTATTTATTTACAGTATTTTATTTTTAGCCGGTTGTATAAAAGGAAAAAAACTAACAAAACTGCTTTTCTTATCGTTTTAAATGTGTTTATTATAACGAACGCTGGCAAAGTCAAAAGTTCGTAGAAATAAAAATAGATTTCCAGTTTTGAACGGAACAAACTTTGATCAAAATTAATCAGATATACGATCACCGTGCCTGACAGCCAACTTATTTTAAGAAAAAAAAATTAACTTCGTCTCCGTCACATCCAGTATCTTGTCCCATAACTACAACCTTAGCACGATGATAACGCGTGAAGCAATCTTCTTCATATTTCTGTTGATATTTATGTGGCATTATAAAATTGTATATCCTATGGTTATCAGCGCCATCTGTGACCAGAAGCGTTGAGCATAGTGAAACACAAGTTTAAAAGTAATTCAATTGATTTGGAAACAATTGCAATGCCTGAAAATTAGGTTCAATTTTCGAGCGGAAATTTTTTAAGGTTACAATGGATAGAAAAAGTTGTTAAAGAATAATAAGATTAAGTTATAAATATGAAAGTATGTATTTTATATGGATGCCATTGATCGCTTGTCGGTTCCAACATGCAAGCAATACATCAACTCATCCAATCGCGAATTGATGTATAATGTACTGTGGAAGTAATACTATATAATGTCCCAAAGATATCTATTTTTTCTTATTACTATGTCTTACGCTAACTAAACTAAACTAACATTTGTTACTTATTATGAATAACATTTGTGGCCAAAAAATATTTATATCTTGTGTTAGTACATGTAATAATATATTGTCTTTAACCTGTTATTCATTGTGTATATGTCAATCATTTGCAGACTCGGAAATAATTCTTTTTTATACTTAATTTTTTTGTATTATTTGAAAATGATTGTTCGAGCAGCTTTATGGTGTTCCCTCGGCTTGCCCCAGTGACTTTGGTGGATTCTGAATGGCTTTACTGTATTGCTATTAGTTGTGTTTTGTTTATGGAGGAATGTAGAAATGTGAATTTAAATTTGTTTATAATTATATGTTTATACATATATACTGTTTTTTTAACATATAGGTCATATATTTTTATCGAATCTCTAGTTAAATTAAGAGGTTTTAAATGATATAGAGAATATCATTTCAACCTTGCTCACACTGAGGGGTGACCCTGTGCCGCAGTGGACTCAATGAAAAGATTCATTCATATATTCTTTTTGAAAAAGAACAACATACATTTTTAACATGTCCCATGTATATTGTGTACAAGGTATTGATTTATTTTATAAATGTATTTAAGGTAATAATGAAATATGTACGTGTAAATATGTTATATTATATTATGTAATTATGTATAGATTTTAATGTACTATTTAAAACGCGAATGTAAATATAAAGTGTTAATTGGATGTGTATATTATATTTTTAAGAATGAAATATTACTAAATAACATCTAAGATCTGGCCAGATATAGCCCGAGTATTGGTATATTGAGTATCTAACATCAAGTAGTGATTGCATACAGTTTAATGCGACAGACTTAGTATTACCTAATTAAGATTGATAAGTGTCTGCTCAGCAGAATGTTTTAAATATATTTTCTGGCCAGACCTGACTCTTGGAATACTGAATGCAATTTCAGTTTTGGATTTTCTCCAGTAAGCTTGACAGATTGAAAGCTATTGTAGGTCCCTATGTTAGCGATATTATTATTGCATATTTTAAATCAAAAATGAAGTATTTAAAAAGCATTTTGCAATATTTAATATTTGCAATATTTTTTTGTTATTTACACAAGGTACAACAAACAGGGAACATTTTGGCCAGTTTTTCTTTTTATGCCAAGCCGTGATGTGTGCTGCAGCATGATTACAAGCATTTTGTAAAGGTAGCAAACATCAATTTTTGTTTACAATATTATGCTATGGCTATTTCATTGCATGTCAAAGTAACAGCGATTGAAAAATTGTGGACATATCTATCACTTGGAGGGCTATGGGATAAGGATTATAAATCCTTTCTGTACTACTTTGCATCCTGTGAGTTGTCTTCTAATGCTGCAAAAACATTAATTCACTGATCATATTGCTCGACGGTAGATTCAATAGTTTTATATTAACAAGGGGAACACATTGAGTGGCCAGCCTTAATTTATACAAAATATTTATTTTATTTACACAAAGTGCACTTCGACCAGTACAAACTGTGGAATGTTTTCTAATTAAGTAAATTATGTAATAAGATATGATATTTCGCGTGTAATATTTACATATTTAAAAGAAAGTATTACATAGCTAATTTTAAGTCACATCCAAGCCACTAACATTTGTAAATTTTTCACTGTACATTTTCAACTCTTCATTTTAATACGTTTTTTTATATGTAATTATTTGAAAAAAAAATTCAATATTTTTGTCCAAATTATTGATCAAATTAACTTTACTTTACGAGATAGTGTTGTAATGAAATGGATCAGCGTATACACATGCAGCTATGGATACCTACCGGAAGTGCCCACCGCACGCCGCCCGCTCCCGAGGCACACGTCCCTCGCCCCTCGCCCCTCGCAACTCGCCCCGCGCCCCGCGCCGGCGTCGGACGCCGCAGCGGACGAGACGCAACTAATCGCATTGGGCGCGGAGAGCGTGCCGTGACCGCTTGTGGGCGAAGATGTAGGCGGTGCGAGACACTATACTCTGCGATACCCAACTGGGATTATAGGGATGATATATTCTCAGCGGAGGCCTATGTTCATCACTGGACTGTAATACGCTGACGGTGATGACGTAATAAACAAGTACTCCGGATCATATTATTTATTTTAAATTGTCGATATATATATTTTTTATATGTTGCTATAATTATCAAGAAATGGTAGGTAGTTATGTTTAGACGATAATAAAAAAAACAATAATTATGTTCTACTGCCAACGAGTCTATGGACGTTCACAGCAGGACAATACTGTCCTTCGCAGTCCAGCGATTTCCAGCTGGTCTCATCGGTCAGTCTAGATGGAGGGCGACTCGTGCTTTTTTGTAGTCATTTATCACAATAACAACCTGTTAAAAATAATCTGAATTAAAAAGTGTTTAGTTAAATGTGAATTTATTTGGCCTGACGTATCATATTGTACATTTTAGAGGAAAAAGCAACAAAATCCAGGGTAAATTTACATCTAACGAGGAAAAGTTTCGTTTATTATATCATTGTCGCAAGGTGTGATGGTGGGAACAGAATGATGGTGAGTTGCTTGCTAACGGAGCAAGTCCTTAATTTTGATTTTCCATTATCTGTGTGTTTACTGTAACCAGGATAGGATTTTTTATTATCTGTATAAAAACTTACTATCGGGCAAGATCATGTTAGAATAAGTACTATGTTTAAGTCTGAAAGTGATAATATGACTGGTCACCCTCATTTGTCTGTTTATGGTAACATGAAATTATTTCAAAATTATATATATGTAGCAGCTTTAATGACTAGCGTAAGAATCGTAAATTATTTTAATATAATTATTTTGTTATAAACTTAAGAGAATATAATAGTTGCAAGTATTCACAGTATTTTTTTTCTTACTCCTGCAAAGAAAAAGAAGAATAATATCTAGATGTTATAGTTGTTTTGTTTTTATTTAAAGAAATATTTTTAAAATATGAACATAATATGCCACACTATCCACACGGTGTAACCAAAACATAATTATTCTCGAACTGAAATAACATCACCTATAATTATTGCAACAGCCAAACATACTGATATAATGACGAACTCAGATGTTTCTTATTAATAATGCAATCGTTCAAAAAAAAACGCTCCTCAGAATTTAGCCTGAGCAATCAACAATGTTAAACTAAAATACAACAGATTTAAATTTTAGACAAAAAAAATAATAATCAGATGTTATCAGCCTATTTTAAAAACAGAACTAAAAACTAAAAATAAAATACAATAGACACTATGTCTTTCCCATAAAATGTGAAAAACTTTTATTATAATTAACTCACTTTTATTTTTTCTATGTTAATGGCGAGACGTTGATTTTTACTTAAATATACGACTGATAAGATGGAAATCAAAGAACATTTCTGCGGAAAAGCGAATATACAAAACCTTTCTTATAATTAGAGGACAACAACATAAAGTCACAATTGAATTGGTAAATTTTGTTCCGGGCACCATTGAAACTTAGAATTATTTACATATAAATATACCAAGAACTTTATAGAGTACAGTTCTCTTATAAACATCACATTCCCAATTGTCCAAGGATCAACATAATGAAATAATTGTACAATAGCCTTCCAATAGGGTGGGGGTCATAAAAAAGCAAAAGAAATTATAGCTATCCAAAATAGCTGAGAGCAAACCAGCAGTATACTATAAATTAGTTGGGAGTTTTGAAAATAAATATGTTAATGCGGTTCACATGGTAATATTATGTCCAAGATACATCTGAGGGTATTTGAAATGTATTTAATAACGGCTTATCTTCAAAATATTTTTATGCTTAACGTAATATTGTTTTTAGTTGTGACATCCCACCACACATGCAAAATTTGTCTTATTTGAAAACATGTTCCAAAAAAATTTTTTTACATGCAAAAGTATAATTTAATGAATAAAAATATTGTGTTTTGTTAAACCGTTTATAGTTAAAAAATAGTGAGTCATATCAATTTTAAAATGCCCCATAATTATTATTAAAATCAGTTGAAGTGAGTGGGGATTTTTCAATTACTATGTACCAAAATTAAATGTCATTCGCCTTGTTTGTGACTATCAATTTATTTTAAGATGAAGATGGCGTGTACATCTTTTTTAAGAAAGTCATTACAAGTGAAGATGGCGTTGTGTTTGACTGATTATAACTAACGCTCCATCTTGTTACCCACGCCCATATCGCAGAAGGCTCACTTCTGAGTCGGAAACCTATAGATAATAGATTTACTCCTGGCGAATACTTAAAATGTTATTTATTGATGATAATAATTCGAGTCGTTGTTTTTACTTAATTTTAAAGATCATTCACAATCGAGGGACATCTCGCATAATTATTAATTAGCATCTAGTATTATATTTTTATAAGAACGAAAGAGCGGCGGGTAGAGAAAGAAAGGAAATCT
>DWEI01004761.1:0-11383 GCA_018245875.1 Mysoria ambigua
GTGCGTGCGTGCGTGCGTGCGTGCGTGCGTGCGTGCGTGCGTGCGTGCGTGCGTGCGTGCGTGCGCGTGCGTGCGTGTGCGTGTGCGTGTGCGTGTGCGTGTGCGTGTGTGTGTGTGTGTGGTTTGTAAAAAATAGGGGGAGGCAGGGGGGGGGGGTTATCTTGAGGGATTTTAGAAGTATATATGGATGATTACGAACTTCAACGGTTTACTATAACATGTTACTATGGTTTCTGGTTCGTTATACCTACTCGTATTAATATGTTTTATTTGGACTATTATTGTGTTGTTTACTGTTAGTTCTATTTCTATAGTCCTATCAGTAGTTGTAATGAATATTTTTAATTTTTTCATTTTAATTTTATAAGTACTAATTGGACTAAGTGGCGTTAGTTTTACGGTTCTACCCGCGGTCGGTAACAGATGTCCACAGTGGGTATTAGTGACTTGTGAATGTTACCTACCATCTGACTGATCCGTTATACAGTTACATTAGCGAATGTTGGGTGGAAGCATATAATATGCTCGAAGTACTAATCCAGTTATTGCTAATGGAGCTTGGTCAATGGTTTGTGACAATAGTGAAATTCCTTTACGGCATGAATTGATTAATTAAAAATTTCAATTGTCTCGGAATATTTTTTTTTATTTTGTAATGTATAGCATTTTTATACAATTTAATTGCTGAGAGACTATTATAAAAACGGCGAGAAGATGCCTACTGTAAAATTAGATTGGCGCGTCAGGCTGTCGACGAAAATGAGACTGAGTACGACGAATGCGAATTTGAAATCTATTAATTACGCCTAACTGTTTCCCCGCTCGGTGCATTGTTATGCGCTAAACGCTTATAATATAATCAACATAGGTAGATAGATTCACATGTTTATTTAATAGAAACGAAGTTATTTAGCAGTCTACCACCGACGCCCATAACTCCATAATTGGTCAACACCATACTCGCCTCGAAGGCACGAACTTTACGTTTTTTTTTTCAATCATTCTAGTCTCATGGCGTGACCATTATTGCGATACCTTTAAGAACGAGATTCGTTCGAAACACGTGACAGTTTAAAAATAACAGAACGGGTCATATGTTTACAAATACGGCGGACCTGTTTCCCGCGCGGAACGGTTCGCGCGCGTGTTGTTTCCGGTGCAAGATGGCGGACGTTTCCGCCGCAGCGCCATCTATCGGTTTCCGTATATGGAAGTTGTTAACGGTTTTTAGGTGATAATGTTATAACATTTATTTAGAACGTTTTATCAAACATTATAACTATTATTATTTTTGTTGTCGCACTCTGTTTATGTTGTGTAAGGACGATAAAATATAGTAAAGCTAGGTGATTAGTCAAGGTGAATTGGTAAGGAATGTTTGCCTGTGACTAGTTGGCGTAAGACGAAATGTAATTTACTACGAACACATACAAATTACAATATACATTTGTACAAGATTTCATACCGATCCGAATCGGAGACTTGGGTCTCCATATCCACATTTAGCACGTCTACTACTTACTCGCTGTTCCCCTTCTGGCCTTGCTTCATCTTGCCGCATCAAGAACAACAATTATCGCACTCCATTTGTACTGCGATAATTACTAAGCGTCTAATACGGCGAATGGATCAGCACTCGTTGAGCGAACACTGAGCCCGGTTGTCATTTCCGTTTCCCTTTGAACGACACCTCAACAGTTGTTCCGGGCGTTATTACTTCATAACGTCCATGAACCTTACCAGAGATCGCTCCGGAGAGAGAGTTGTTAACGTACATCGCGCGCGGTTGCAGCGAAACGTGACCTTATTGTTATTTAAAAAAAGAAAACTGTCAAAGACGAATTTTCCATATTCAAATTTGTCAGAGTAAAAGAAACAAAGGGTGATAAACACATTTTATTCCAGTCTTATCACGTAAATATGCATAACACTGGAGCGGCGCCCGCCTGGAGAGCGGCGCGCGGCGCCGCGGATGTGGGTCGGGTCGAGATGCGGCGAGGCGGCGGCGGCGCGGTGTTGGCTTTAGCAATTATGTTGTACGACGCTGTATCGCACATGTACATGTAACTATGGATGAATACAGGTGCCAGATTAGACCTATATTCACCAATCTTGCAATAATAGGTCAAATAGTTGGTTAAGGGACACTCGTTGGTTTACGGTCAGAAAAAATGGAGCGAATTGGCTTATTAATCGTTTTTAATCACATTGTATTTAAAATGCACGAGTTGTGCTGTGTGAGCCATGGTGTATTGATATAGCACTATACGACGCAATAATGATTGAATAATGAATGCGAGCGAACAGCATGTGGGTAGAGCTATGCTGTCTGTGGTCACTGTGGACCAAGGGCATCAGAAAATAACTGGTTGCTACTGGTTTAAGGCGGTTTGCGATTTGCTCTTCATTGTTGAAAACTAAAATTGAAAATGTAAATTACGAGAATAAAAAAAATATATTTATATACATTTCAAATAAACACAAAAATTTCATAAACATCGGTAACCCGTTACGGAGGACATTTTTGTACATTACATGTTTCATATTAATTAAATTTTAATAAAGTTTAATTAAATTTTATTAATTAAGTTAAAATTCAAATTTGACGATACAAATAGTAACTGCTTAAATACAATTGCTTTAAATCATTTTCAGGAATGTTTTTTTTAAACGATCTCCAACTTCCGCTTTGAGGAGTTCATTCGTATATCGATATTAACTCTGATACCATTCATGGATAGATAAAATGAGATCACAATAAATGAGAAGCAACTAAAACAAAAAAACGTCATTGCGAATGGTGAAAAGCATGGTATCAAATGATATGATAGAAATTTGTTCTCGGCCTGAATGTGCTTATGATGAGCTTCTTCTGTACTGACGTGGTCGTGTACGTGCCACTTATTATGTTGGCTTGGATTGTATACATTTTCCAATATGCGAACTGATCTCGTCGCGGCACTACGAGGCAACGTCTTCCGTCGCAACGTAATGACGGAAATGCAGCGTGAACACTTCGGCTCGGGAGAGTCGCCTTGCCCAGTGACATGTCACCGTACTCCTATTATCGCGAGCTGACAGGTTGGTGCTGCATCTTCGAACGTTTCCGCGTTTAACGTTATGTGTACTTGTTACAAGTATTAATGTAATCGTTACTTCTATAGTATATTAATTCTGTCGTAAGGGTTGGTTGCCGTTCTATGGCATGATATTGTTTGCTTTTCTTATAGGACTTGTCTATTATAAACTACAGATATATTGGAGATTAGGCTGACCGTGAACTACATGGCCCTTTGATCTCATTAGGGCGTCGGGAAATAAGTTGATTCAAAATATAATCCTTCACTGGTAGCGACGTTGAAGGAAGCCCTATGTATGATCTTTTTATTAGTATGGTTAAAAATCTTTTCTAATATCAAGGTTTTGATTTCTTTTATTATCGTTTTTTGCAAATGACACGCGTACACCATAAGAACAAAGTGTATAGAGCTAGGTGTTGTAATACATTGACACCTACGATCACGACATTCCATTATTTTTCCCACACTCCCACATTTAACTTTCCACACTTGAATGGAAAGTGCTATACAGATGTTGCGATAGTTCTTTCACAACTATCATAAGGTGTCAGTGTGTCTTTTGGCGATATTCTGAAGGTACTAGAAATATATTCTCTAATTTTTGCACTTCATCTTCTTATACTTCTGCTGTATCTCACTCGCGCACTATCATTAGTTGGTGAGGCAGCAATCGGCAGTTAAGTCCGCATATTTTCTTCGGTCCTTTGCTAAGTGGGAAAGTTCAGCGGAAGCTGAGATTTCTGTCCACTCTCGGATGTTACTCAACCACGACTTCCTCCTACACCTGACTCACCTGCGACTTTGCCCACTTTTATAGTATACTGCCACGTTTCACCAGTTAACTTTACCCCCCCACTATGGAACCAGTGGTGAGGTGTGCTTATACACCGAACACAAATGCGGATTTTGAGCCACTATTAGAAAATCTAAATTGGAAGAATCAAATATCGCTTGACCAGGGATTTGAACCCAGAACTTTTCGATCAGCTGTTGCGCTTACAAGCAACACGTGGCAACCCAGCCCAATATGATCCTCTACGGTTTGGTTTGCGCACTGGTTTTTTTATGCACGGGCTTGCAAGGTGTGAAATGAACTTTTTTCTGAGGTATCCCGGAGCGCTATGACATGGCAAAGGCGTGAAAAAAGGTCTTCAAAACCGGCAAAGCCCTTACAGTTCCTGTGGTGTTGCACATGTCCATAGGCGACACCAGCAGGTGGTCAGTCGACCCGTTTGATCGATTGAACTTATAAATAAATGAATAGATTTTATGCAAAATCGTCAAATCTATTCATACCCTACTACATATGCTTGTATCTTCTAGGAATTGCATCCCCGACCCCAAGCGCATTAGTCAGGTTCGACACCAACCCTTCTATCGTTGCACTGCTGGAACATGTGTCTCCTCTCAGAATTAGCCAGGTTCATTAACAACTAACCTAGTTGGCCTGTTGATACAGTTAGAAACAGTTTTGCAATAGAGTGCAGAGGTCGCGCTGATCGCGCTGATCGCGCTGAATGTCGTCCGCCCGCGGGCGCTCGTGGTGGATGGATGTGGTGTAACAATTCGACTGTTACGAAACAAGTTTTAAATAAACGTCGGAGGAAGTCACGTGTGTAATTTGTGATGAGTGTAGCACATTCTCACGTTTAACCAGTTCCGCTAATATTATTTTATGGCCTAGATAGTGAGCCTGATGTCATATCCAGACTCTAAATCACTACTAAAAAGCAAAGTGCAATAGTGCTGTACTCGGAATTTGAACCCAGGACGTCTATCTCGACAATTGTGCTTGCAACCAACGAGGCAGTGTTTTTTTTTTGAAAAATATTTTTACGTAATAATTTTTATTTCTTAACGGAACTATTTTCACATTTCTTTTAATTTATAAATTACTAAACGAAGAACAGATCAAGAGTTATTTCGATTAACACAATTAAATACAGTTTATTTTTCTTCACCCATGTCTGACGGTAGAGCGTTAATAAAAGGTGGATATGACGATGATGAAAAGTACAGAAATGGCACGTTCCATTTATGAATGCGATTCGACTGCTCACCGGCTAACGATATCTCATTATCAACTGACGTCATCCGATATGCCTCATTATGTATGCACAGATACGTCACTGACGAGAACGCTTCGCCAAAGTTCGCCTATTGTACTCTTTTATTAAATTTATATTAACGTCTCACTTGTACCTCATACCGGGAATCTTAATAGACTAATTGGGCACGTCTAGTGTTCTCGCGTGGTCATCTTGCAAATCGGAACAAATGTCTGAGATCATATATAATTTTTGACAAAAACCGTTGCGTTCTTGTAATAATATTATTAAAACTCTAATCTATAGCCACGTGTAATATCTATGAAAGTGACACTGTGTGTGTGTGTGTTTTTGTCCTCTGTTTCCGGTGACAGAAGAACTGAATCGATTTGAAAAATTTCGACATTAAAATGGCTTAATCCGTGATTAATGGACAAATGATGTTTGAAAAGGTTTTTTAAATCGATTCTAAAAAAGACCAAATTCGAGATCTATCAATTGAGCACGATTGATAGTTATTGGTTAGGATACAGTTAGCCCCTAGATTAACAGTTAATAAATTTTCTTTTATAAAGTATTTACAATAAAATAAACATAAATGAAATTCAATAATCCAATTCGGGTAGCTGCAATCAGGCTTGCACATATTTACGGTAACATGTTTCTCAAAATTTATGACAAGTTTCCCTCAAATCTCGAACGCTCTACAGTTCACATTCCGCCTCCGAACAACAGTACTAATACTCGACGGCGGTGGACGCGTGGCCCGCGCCGCGCCGCGTCGCGCCGCGCCGCGAGCCCATTGTACAACTGGACCGCGCTGATGCAATTCGCTATGATCGTGAATATCTAGCTTAAACGCTTTCGGTGAATGGGATTATTGTATTGTGCGCATGCGCTCGCCCGCAGCTCTCCTTACTAGAGGTCATGTATTACAGACCTTGTCAAAGAATGTTCATATTAGTTCACTTGTATAACATAAGATCACGATTGTATTGCCGCTGAACTGATAAGCAGATAAATCCCACGATATACCTGTTTTGTTATACGTCTCATAAAATATGTGGTGAGTCTATAGCAGGAACAAATCAGGACTTCGAGCTACTACAAGAGATTTTAATTTAGAAAAACCCAATAATTCTCGTTCCTATATTCGAACCTGGGATCGCTCGCGCCAGAAGTCAACCTCGTAACTACTCAACCAACTAATCAGTCGACACGACAATATATTGGTATTAGCACTCTAAAAGTACATGTTTTCAACGTTGGGTTATAAGACTGTCCAGTGGACATTGTTTATCTATTTATACCCGGTGCAGTGAAATTGCCCGCAACCAGGAATAAAGCCATTAGTGATGCCTCCACGATCTATCGACCGTACCCTGCGCGGAGCGGAAGATGCGGAAGTGCTTTTTATAGAACTTTATGATCACTCTGGCGACAAACACAATAAAGACGTTATCTATTTGTTGCGTATGAACTTTTGTATATAAATGGGCTACAATGAATACTGTATGTATTTATTGGTTTAAATATTCAAATTTATCCCAAGAGATTTTCATTCTAAGTTATTTCAGTTGTATAAAATATTTTTTTATAGTTGTATAAAACGTTTTTTTGTAAAATACATCAATACAAGATATCTGAATTTTTATTATACATCCACACATTTTTTTTGCGTTCAGTACCTATGTGTGCGAGTATAGGCAGCAATATGCGAGTAAGATTTCATGATTAGGGTTTTCTATTTTGATTCTACTGTTTCATCTTCTTGCATGGGTTCTAATGCTAGACCCTCTCAACTGACATATTTTGCAACGTTGCGTAGGGTCAGCATTATAGACATTCTGTCGCCGTCGAAGTAATGGAAATAATCGTGTTACTGTGGGTTTCACACTTTTCGAATACCACACGTCGTCTACTCAACGGAACGCGCAAAGGAGTCTGCGGAATGTCTACAGTGTTGCCACAATTCAACTTATGTTCTCCCGATACCTCCACAAAACGCTTGGACTTTACAACTTTCCATGAACGCAGCAATCTGTCTTTTCCAATCGTGTTATCGCTCTGAGCAGTTGCTATTATTAATATAACGACAACCTAGAATAACGACATTCAGCACGACATAGGAGCCTACAGCGTCGGGAGCCCTTCCACCTGCCGCGGCGGGTACTTTCTCCGAGAGGAAAGCTTGCAGTTTAATTGAGACTCGCTTTCTACGGCCGATCGCTCGCGACACTGCTACAGATTCAACTATTTACATCCCTCTCTCCCTCCGTCTATGTTCCCGTCTCGCTTGCTCGTTTATCATTCAATACTCGAAGTATGCTACCGGTACATCCCAGTGGTAGCGGTACTTCAGCTACTCGATATTATTGTCATTCTATACAACCTCTTCCAGACAGTTCCCATAATTCCCAGATACATTTATGGAAATTTGCTATTCTCAGTTCCAAAAATAAATCGAAAAACTTGCCTTGAACTGTTTTAACGATGTTTTTATTACGTGTTACATATCCCCTACGAGTGGCTCGCTCGGTGATGCTTAGCGTGAAAAGTTGGCATCGATATAAAGGATTTTTGCTCTGTACTCAAAACGTCGCCTCTCAATAGCCGTTTTCAAAATGCACGTTCAATATCATTTCTCTATTTCTAGGCAGGCTATAAACAGCTCCATTCCTAAATTGAACTTTACGTCCATGACAATAAAGTGAACAATTGTTCTTGCGGGAAAAGGGTGTGATCATAAGCGTTTCGAAAGGTCATGTGTTGGATACGGTATTGAAAGCACCCACTGTGCGATTGGGAATGCTACACTTGACTCGTGGAATTAATGAATAGACGAATAAAAAAAAATATTCCTTGTTAATACGCATTATTAGTATAAGTCTTAATATATGTCTATTATAAAAAAATTAAAAAAAATACTACTCGATACATACAACACTACCAAGAACTTCTCATATAATCTCAAAAGTAATTATAGAAACATAATGTATTCACATAAAAAGTACACACTTTGCACTAATTGTCTTCCTGTGTGTGATATAACCCGCATGACATTGAACAAGGTCACGCGAATTACGCGAGGGATCGTCGGCTTAATGGCCAATGTCTCAACTGACAACGGCAGTGGCCTTGGCCAGCTGGGCCCTTGGCTGGTGAATCTGATGCTGAGTCGGGGGCAGGGCGGTCCATATCTGTGTGATGAGGTCAAAAGTATGTTCCATCTGTGAATCTAACACAGGAGTATTTTGACAATTGTTACAATATTGTATATCAGCCTTTTCTTTATTATAGCATTCTCTCTGACTAAGTCTAGATAAGGCGGTTGTGTCCGAAGATGTCCAAAGATTTCATTATTATTACTTTGTTCATGTTCTTGCTTGCTCACGTGTTTGATTGATTTTATCATTGCAATACGCTTAATCGATATCAGATCTCATCTCCTATTACATTCTAGTATAAAGTGCATGAGTATTCTTGGAACAGAATCTTGGACATCATCAGGTGATGAAACGGGTTTAAAGAGAAGTAATTGACTGTCGTTGGTCAACTTCAGTAATGGTACATGCCAGAATTGGAACCTCGGGGACTGCCGAAAGCAACGCTTAAATTGAAACTATTGGATTATTGTCATTCATTCCTTCGCTGAGTGACTGATTGCATAGTTTTAACTTTTTTACACCTTACTGCTGGATTCTCGCATTCTCCGCGGGTGTGAATTGGAGTTTGATTACGAGTTAACAATAGTGAATAAAGAAAACGAATTCAATAAATACATACATATATATCTTCACGCCGAGTCCCTTACGGGGTAGTCCTTACTGTCAATAAATGAAATGATTGAAATAAATGAATTCTGAATAAATGAAGTGAGTGAATGAAAGAAAATGAATGAAAACTCTTCTCCACACCAGTATGAAAGTAATATTTTATAAATAGGGGTATTGTATTTTGTATACATAATTTTCAGCACCAAATTTATGTAACTTGATTTTCCTCGCTCGACTTAAATTGGCCGCTATGTTGTTACCGTAACTAATCCTGAGACCCCCCGGAGAATAGAAGCTTTGGGTCGCTTGCCTACGAAAATATAGAATTTTCTAACGCTTTCATGAAATATGTATTTCAATCTAGAGCATGTATATAAACTTTTAATTATTTTTATGGTGCTATTTTCCTCGTGGGTTTTTTTAATCCAAAATTATACACAACGAAGAAATGTGGGAACTATGGGGTAAACAAACAGATTAAAAGCATATCGAAATTTATCTTAAATATGATACAACGCTTCAGTAATCTATGATTAATGAGCTTTATGACCCATAAGTAAACACACACCTTATTGAATTTGGTTTATGACTAACAGCCATAAGGCCGCAAACATGCCGTGTTTATATTATGACCAGTGAAAGTGTATAATTTAAAAAAAATATAGTGCATCAATACGAATTTATGATATACCTCCTAGCGCTAGTCCAGTCTAACCAGTGCCACAGAGCGACTCTGGACGGTGTCGCGACGCTATGGGTGTTTTGATACCGCGTGTGCTCGAGTGCGACACTAGTGACGCCGCGCGGCTGTGAGCGCGGTGAGTGTGGTGCGATGTCCCGACACATCTAGCGGTCGC
This sequence comes from Mysoria ambigua, assembly GCA_018245875.1. Lineage (NCBI taxonomy): Eukaryota > Metazoa > Arthropoda > Insecta > Lepidoptera > Hesperiidae > Mysoria > Mysoria ambigua. The sequence goes on from DWEI01004761.1 coordinate 9,762, forward strand.
GTGCGTCGGATGCGACGATGGCGTACATCGGGCCGAGGAATAGCAGTCCCGTCATCAAGGACAGCCTCCACACGCCGGCTTACGAGGTGAGTGGTGATGATATGTTCGTTCACATTGTGAAACATTGCGATGAAAATCTGTTTTCTCGTTTCTACTCTGTGGAGCGCTGCAAGTGCCTCCCGCGAAGAGCGCCGTCGCGCTCTGTCCTCGGCTTGCCGCATCCATCTTCTAATACATTATTTATATAATATTCAGACAATCTAGTGCTATATAAGCATCGTCGTCTATTAACTATAGTTTATGAGTGTACTATGGTTGAGCCTTAATTAGGTTATGCTAGTTTTTCTAACTAATTGGGGCTGAACTGTTGTATAAAAATAGTCTAAAAATAAGGTATTTGAAGCCAAAATTATGTTCTGGACATTGCCAACATATGAACTGAGACCTTGGTCAAATTTAAAATGAACAGACAACAAATTATGACGATATAACATTATCTCTCTCCATGTATGAACCCATAACTAATTTTGACCCATTAATTCAGTGCCACATTCTAAAGTGGTCAATGATATGGACTTGTACGTACTTGGAGCGTTAGCGGCGGTGGCCGCGCCGCCCACGAGCCCGCATTCCGTCGCGAACAATACAACCTGGTGTATTCGGGGAATCCACTCGCGATGACGGCTTGTGTATTGTACGGCTCTAAGGCTTATCCGCTGGGCCTATTTGAGAAACGTCTGTGAACTGTTCTTCTTAGCTTTCCAGTACACTTGATGGTCTTGTTTAAGAAGAAAACTGGTCCCACACTACCGGCCTCATACTTCTATCCTCACAATGTAATCACAAAAATAGGTAGGTATATAAATTCATCGGACAGAAGTTGCCCGGTTGGTGGCGAATCTCTTTACTCTCCGATTGGCAAACATTGACAAACTGATAAAATTGGTATTATACGTATTCCTACCCCGTAAGGGACTCGGCGTGAAGATATGTATGTATGTATACGTATGCTTATAAAATATATTCTCTTTTTAAATTTACTTTTGGTTTTCAGAACCATGTATGTGACTTTAAACCGCTAGAGATTAACAACATCATTTCGATGTTTTTTTTTAATTTGATTTGTGTCTCTTTAATAATAATTTTACTCCCTCATTGGTCGTGTTCGTTTCGACTGTGACTGTCAATCGGGAGGTCTCGGGATCGTTTCCTGGGTCGGACACCTAAATTTTTCTAATCAAAATTTCCTAGTAATGGCCCGGAGTCTGGTTATATGCCCGGTATATGGCAATTAATTCACCATTCTCACTATTCCATAGTGGGACGTAAACGTAACCGATGAAACGTGGGAGTGTTCTGCATTCCTCTGCCTACCTCTTAGGGGAGTACATGCTCGAAGTAATAATTATTTATGCTCGAAATAATTTTTATAAGGTCAATTGTAATAATAAGAATAATTGTCACGTCCACAGTCATAGTGAAAAACGTCTGGCTGGGTATTATTCGAGTTATTAAACACTATTGGTCGTGTTGGTTGCAAGTGCTACTGCCGATCGAGAGGTCCCGGGTTCGATTCCCGGGTCGAACGCTACAAAATTTTCTAATTAGAAAATTTCTACTAG
>DWEI01004762.1:0-11382 GCA_018245875.1 Mysoria ambigua
ATTAATGTGCATTTCAAATATACTTCAATTGATAAAATCGTATGCAAATATGTTCTTGCGACACGCCAACTAGCAAGCTACAGAACGAGACTAGTTGCGTGTCGTTTGAACCTCTATTTACAACCAGCGAATCAAATCACACAATCGTAAACTAAAATCTTTGAGGAATTACTGTTATTTGTATGAACAAAGTAAGGAATCAGAGAGAACAAGAGCTCCCGGTCTCATCTACCTCTAGGATTATTTCAAAGCTGTGAGATGAGATGAGTGGTTCCAGTGATGATATACAAAATAAACAATAAAAAACTTTGGCACATTTTATATCATTTAAAGCAAAGAAATCAACTTATTATAACTTCTTAACGTCTTCGGACAAAGTTAGGTGAAGATAAATAATAAAGACATGAAAATTGGAACAAGATTCTCTATGCGATACGAGGACTACGCTCCTCTGCCTACGTCTTCGGGGAAAAACAGGCGTGATGCTCCGATTTTGTGTTTACAGAGGCAATAATGCTCAGCTCAAACGTAAAAAACACGTTATTGTCACTGCAAATTTAACTTCGCCCCGCCAGTGTCATAGACCTTAATGATCGCTTAATCACAACGCGAGTCGCCGGCTGCGGTCGTGCGCGTACAGGCAATGGAGAAAAAAGCACCACAAAAACTTCGCGCGTGTCAAACAACCCGCGGCGTGCGCGGGGAGCAAGCATAAAACCAATTCGTTTCATCTCGCATCCATACTAATTAAAAAACTGCGGACAAATTGGAGCCCACTTCGCCCACGGGAACATAAAATATCCATTCTGCCGGCCTTGCCCGCCTGCCTCCCATTGATTAATTTTATCCAATCGACTGAGATTTCAACTTTTTCAACGCTTGATTGTCATGCTTCATTAGGCGAACTGATTTGATGAACAAACTGAAATAACAAGTGCCGCGAGTGAATGGGTGATCTGATGGCGAGCGAGTCGAGTATATAATTAATTGTACTTTTGATTTTTTATAAAAAAAAAACTTGCAATCCTTTATGCCGGTTATATCGAAATAGACAATACGCGCCACCGCTGCCGAAATTAGTTCCGAAATTTTTGATCGTATTTTGAATATTAATCACGATGTCAGTACGTTGAATAATCCAACATAAATGAAACCTCCATGCCACACTTCAACCAAATGTAACATAAAAACAGGACTATTTTTTAATACGGCCAATAAAGATTTTGTTCAGCACAGTACATTTTCCAATGCGCTATTGAAATGTAATTTTTAAACTGTATCCTCTGATTATGTATGTTTGTATGTGCGTCCCGTGTATGTACACAACACGATGTTTTGTTTTGTTACGAATAATCGCACCTGTTAAATTACAACTCGTTGACCTTAAAATAAGTGAAAGTGTTATTCTTATAAAGTTTAACTACACCCAGGACCTCCCGATCACGCACGAGACAGTATTTAGGTGGCCCACACATAACCTCCAATCGCGCTGGACTGACTCAAGTCGGAGTATAGCGAAGGAGCGCTGCAGCGCGAGAGGCTAATGTGTAATGCGATTTGCATATAATGACCGCTAATGACCCCGCGCGTTATTCATCGCCCGTGGCCCCGAAACGGCCGCAAGAACCGTTCGATCCGCGTACAGCTCCCGCCGCGCTCGATGCAAAATATCATTCTGTTGCGCGTCGAGACACGTTGTTGGCCAATTACGCGATTATTACTTCTAATACTTTTGCAATAATGGTACGCGAACGATTTCACTGCTTTAAATTTTAATTTTAGTATGATGAGGTTGAATTTATTAAAGTGGCTGGCAACGGTTGGAGGCGAGATGCTGATGATCGAGTTCAGTTCCAGCGGGAGACGCAAATAGACTGATGATAATTATGGTTAGGATATCTTAGACAGTGTCCATATATAAATAGAGGCCTTAAAGATACGATTTGAATATTATCGAGTTAACGCTGTCATACTAAATGTTCCGCTTGGATTATAACGAGACTAAAGAAATTTGATCATAATGTCTTATATTTGGTGACAGATGTTATCTTAATCGGAATCTGAAATAAGGGTGCATGTATGGAAACAGTGATGAGAAAGTAGTAGTAGGCACAAAAGAAGGATATTTAGCACTCTGTGTTCACTCGTAATTAATCATTTAATTACCATCGATAAATATGTACATTATATATGGATATGCGATTTTCAAAGTGCAATCTTTGAATTTGACTCATCGAAGACAAACCCAAAATGTTATTTCGTCAGTAACCCGCGTTAACTTTCACATCAATAACTCACTGATAATTTTGGGAACATTGAAACCGAATTCTTATACACTTATACGTCGTTTTCGAGAACCCGCTGCGAATTTTTTTGGTAAATCGAAATTACTGATTCATTGTACTTTATAACTAGTGTTTAGATATAACGATCTTGTTTTCCTTCGAATACTAATTAAAATTTGATGGCTGCCAAGTATGTTTGACTCTTCCTGGATGTGCTTGGTGACAAATCTCGCTGGTTACACATATAAGAAATTGCAACATTAATTTATTGCACTGTGAAGAAATACATTTCCAACCTAGTTACCAAATTCGAAACGTTTATTTTCAGCTAATTAAATGTAATGTTATACGTAATAATTAATTACCTAATTGTCTCGCATCACGTACAACAAAAGGTAAAAAAAAAATGTAACTCACGAGAAATACGTTGTAACTTCTTTGATACACGCCAACACGTTTGTACGACATTAATCTCCTAACGATTTGTCGTTGTGACGTAACAGGTGTAGTGATGGAACTGTGTAACGTACCAACCACACATTGTCTACGGATCGAACGTTCTCGCAACTAATAAGGCTGAACTGGTACATCTTTACGAGGCCTTACATGACATATACGAGTACAATTATGTAACGCTTAGAAAAAAATAACTGAAAGATTTTCTTTAGTGTTGCCAGTATCGATTTTCTTTTCGTGTTTTGTTTGTTTATACACCGAATAATGGAATAAGCACGCAATCCGCTCACGCAAATGGGCACCCAGTCAAGAATTCTTAGTTGGATTTAATTAAAAAGTAGTGATATCTTATTACGTATCGGTTTGAATCATTTACAATGGAAACATTTCGTTTTAATGCCAACGGTACAAAGCTTATTATGTCGCGAGGTCAAAATATCGATTCGTCTCCGCGGCAGCAAGCGTAACCCAGCCAGCAGCCCACTCATTAATACATTAGACAGCTTGAGAATAATGCGATGTCGTGCATAAAAATTCAATTAAGACAAACGCGGCTGCGTGTTATTGACATTTCCGTTTATTGCGAAGGTATTCAGTATAATTAGGAGTACAATTACCTGACAGTATTCGCTGACTGCCACGAGATTTCGCGGTCAACGAAGCGGTTCGTCACGCCGGACTGGCCGCGGGTGCGTGCACGGTGCCGCCGGCTACCGACTGGGTATCGACTTTTTATTTGTTAAACTACCCTCGATAAATAGGGAAATATAATGATGTTTTTCTACAATTAAGCTTGTTTACAATCACTTCTGTGTACGAGAATTCAATTGATAAATTCAGCAGCTGAAGATTAGTCCCTATATAATTTACGTGGTTATGCAATCATATTTCTTGAGTCAATGATGTACATATATGAATTAAATGTGTCACTTATTTTCAGTTGGTTTGCATGCCTTGATCTTAAAGGAGTTATGCAGAAGTGCCTCGGACAGATATGAAACTAGTCGGGTACCCTAAAACATATTCGAGACTTGCGCCGGGACGTAATTTATTTACATTTATAGATGCAAAGTGCCTGATAATACCAGAGAACTGTACAAATCTTTCCTTACGATTTCAACTTACTTGTTGTTGCATGGAAACCACTTAATCCATGAAGGGCAATGTTGGTTAAATTTTGATCTACAAACAAGTTGGACTTAGTCTGGTCCTATGTTCTTTTGTATACAAACGAAGCCAACATTGTTTCGTCAACTAATAATGCGCAGTCAGTACAAAATGAGTAACCGTTTTCTTTACGTCCTAACAAGTAATGATAGTCAATCCAACATATGAATATGGTAAATATTCCATACATTATCTGAAGGTTTCTGAGCGTGTGTCTGATACTTTAAGCAACGTATAGTGCTAAATATTATCATAGCAAATTTTCTACCTGCTGATTATGATTTCCGCATTTTACACATGCATAAAAGCAGTGGTAGTCTAAGCGTGAAGGTTTAAATCTTCAACGGGAGTTGCGCTGGTCCAAAAAATATTAAATAACTTTCGAAAGTCATGAACGCTGTTTTGATCAACATTAATACCTAATTTTCTTATATGTATACATTTCAATGTTCTGTTTGATAACTGTCTGTTAAAACTAATATATTTCACGTGTACTAGACGATGCCGGAGGTGTGTGCGTTAGTCGGATAGACGCTAATATGACAGCGCGAAGGGAGGGCTGGATTACGTCGCAAAGGCTTCAGGGTTTGAGGATTTCCGATAGTATTTCACTTGCAAGTAATAAGCCAGCCAGATTTAGTACAACCCATGTACATACAATTTAAACAAGGTATTACATATTTGTAAGTTAAACTAAGTACATTACGACTGAATTTCCAAACTGAATTATCAACTGAATTCTATCAACCTTAAACTCATCATAACTACCCTGTTAGATAAGCATCTTCTCTTACAAATGAACAGGCTCATGGTTGTAGACTGGTAACTGAATTTCATTATCATGAGCTACCCTTTTCAACTGTTTTGGTGATGTTAATATTGTGTAATAAACCACTTTGATTTCTCCTAAATATTTATTCACCAGACAGTTACTGGTCTGTAATAAAATATTACATAGTGAAACATGAGATAACATGTATTATCAAATTATTTACGTATATGTTGCACCCATACACGCCAACACAAAGTACTTATAACACTATATTTTCAATATCCAGCCATCAACAAACATTCCAGGGCTGTCCTAAAATTTAGACCGTTTGTATGTATGACAGCGCTGATAAAGACGACCCAATCTACGAGTAGATGCAGCGGCGTCGATCGTTTCGCTGCTCGGCAGGCTTATCGATGCTCGCATTACGCCGGGGCTGTCACTGCGCAGCGCTGACACTGATAACACCGCAGCTATTGTTCGTTCAGCCGACGCACTTTACATTGCACGGTGCGTGGTGCGTCGTCTGTGAGTGTTTGACAAATAAACAATCTTCATTGTCTTGTCCGATTATGTCGTGTGAAATGTATATGTATATTCATATAGGTATAGCTAGACGCTGATAGTGGACGTAGAACGTTGTTGTAGAACTTTAGATAGTCATGTTTTAAATGTGATTGGAACTAAATTAAACTTATATAAATGTTATAATAATAATCAATCCGGTTATCATTCGGGGCTGGACCACGTGTACACTTTTAAAATTACAAGGGTTATGGCGGGTAAGACAATTGTTGGTTAACACTTTTTGTCGCATGTCGCACAAAATATTATGGACTCTAAGGTGTTCAGGATTCCTTAAAACTTTAATGACAATTAAATGTAAATAGAGTTTCAGTCACACTGGTCAATCTCTTCAGGATCTTCTAGTCGGAATGATGTTAGAATGTGATCGACACAATAATATTAATGTTATAAAACTCATATTTTTTATAAATCTTTGATATTATCGAGATAAAGGACAATGGTTTGTAGGAAAAAAATGAGAGGTTTCAATACTGATTGGCGAATAGACGATTTGAAATATTTCTTACTTAGTTTTAGGACAGGTATATTTACAATTGACGCACCTGCGCTAATGTCCGTAATAAAAGTATGATTGTGTTATATGATAACAATTATATTATTTTTATAACGCCATTTAAAGTAATAAAATATTTAAATGATATTATTATTGCTTAAACTTTTGAGGAAAAACTAAATTAGTCTACTCAATTCACAGTTCGATAACTGTTTTGTAAAATATTTTAATTTCACAGTTTATTTCAGAATAAATTACAAATAAACTAATTTTGTCGTGCGTATGAATAGACTACACTTTAAAATTAATTTAAGTAGTAATTTTAGAAATTATATGGTCTATATAATATGAAAACGGTAAGAAATTGGAATTTTACGCTGGAACAAAAAAGAAACATGGTTTACGATAAAAAATTGTAAAAAATATTACAATTAAACATTATAAAGAACTTATAAGGAGAAGAGAAGTGATGATTGTTCTCACTCTCATTGGCACACTTACCAACGTCCGTCAACGGTTACCGACGGTTACCGACGGCTACCGACAAGTTTTTTCTCTAGCTGTTCATTAAACGTTACTTTGCATACTTTCTCGGCCGATGATATTTTCTTACTGCGTCTTTATCTTGTACGAGATTTTCATGTGTCGTGTCAAATGAAATTGATATATGATTATTAATGTGCCGCGCGGTGAACGTTGCCAAGAGACCCACTTCCAACTGTGTTTATAAACACGTTGATTTCAGACAGTACTCGTTAGATAAAGAATCACGGTGTAACAAAACAGGAACAAAACTGTGCAGTTTCAGAAGCTTCCATCTCGCCAAAGAAAGTATGTTAAGGATAAGAAAGCAGGCAGACTGTACCATAGATGATACGAGACGTCAGCGCCTTCCCCATCATTTCAAATGAAATAACAATTTTATTGTTTCACCAGTTTACAACATCGTTTTAACTTGTATGTGAACAACTCGTAGGTAAAAATAATGTCACAATAATGCTTACGCTGCTTCAGTATACATCTTCATTCCGCAACAGTAATGAAAAATAAAAACTAAGGTTGAAAATTGAAGGACAAAATAGGTAGTATTATTTGTGTATCCAACTTCTCGAAGTGGGGTAGGTATAGCAGTGTAGTATAGTTACAAGTTACACCAGTTACGTTTACTTCCAACTGTGGACGAAGGTGTGAGTCTATTACTATATACTGCGCACATACACAGACTGCGAGCCTAACGAGACATCACGCCTGTAATCCACGAAGAGGTAGGCAGAGGAACGCAAAACACTCCCACGTTTTACCGGTTACGTTTTCCTAGCCCATATCCAGACTCCAAACCACCACCAGAAATTTTAAATTTTCTAATTTTTGTAGTGTTCGACCCGGGAAACGAACACGGGACCTTCCGATCGGCAGTCGTACATGCAACGAACTCTATTAAAAATCTCACTTAGAAACATCCAATAATGTCCGACCCAGGAATTAAACCCAGGACCTCTAGATCGAAAGTCGCGCTTGCAACCAACACGACCAACCGGGCAGTCGAAATTATAATTTTTATTATCAAACATGAGTCGTTAACAACGACGCGGTATTACGAAACATTAAGGTTTAAAAGCGATTTCGCCGAAGATTTATTAATAATGGACGAATAATTAGGTTCTTTGATCAATCGAAGATCGGGATAGCCCGGGGCCGTGTTGCGAGAATATAAAAGGCATAATTATAATAAATGTAGATAATTTCAATCAAATAACACCACTAATTAGCCGACATCGGGGCTCTTTGTGGCGTCCGCTGACAAATGACTCAATTGATGTTGTTAATAGCCGGCCATTGTCTCGCTAGGTCGGACCGTGGTACAGTCACGGCGCCGAGCCACATCTGTAATGTACTAAAATTACTATACCACTATCGATTGCAAATTGCACTTTTTGTGTCATTCTCTTTAAACGGTTCGCATTTAAGCAGTCTTAAAGCGACGGCATTGACGCGAGGTAATACATGTGAACAGGTGTATATTTTTTTATATTTATTAAAAAAGCTATTTAGTACCTCGTTACTCGAGTGGTGGCCAGTGCGGCTGCCGACCGAGAGGTCCTGGCTTCAAACCACGCATACTATGGAATTTTTCTAATTAGAATTTCTAGCTCACCACCCATACCCACGGGACCTGGACGTAACTGGTGAAACTTGAGAGTTTTCAACCTGTCTCTGCCTACTTTTTCTAGGATTACGGACATTATGTTTCTTATGCTACTTACAATATTTTCTAAAGTAATTTAATGCCCTGATGAGATAAGAAATGTATGTAAATATCCCAGTTACATAATTTATTCCAATGATGGACATAGGTCTCCTCAAACAATAAGATTAAATCTGTCGCACCAGTCAAGTGTTCGTTGACGTACACAATTTGAACCTCGGACCATCGCACGGGACGATAAAATCCCATCCTAGTTTCTATCGCACCACTATCACACAAAAAAAATCATGTAATTAAATTCTACGAACTACCCACAAATTACTGATCCAAATAAAACGTTATTATAATTAGGGATGACAGTTAAAATAAAAAGGAAAAAAAGCGTCTGGCTAGCGTCATCATCATTACAAGGTGGGCTTTGATATTTATTTAATGAGTTAAAAACTCCAGCGTGTAATAAACGGCCCAAACGGGATGTTAATCGAGAGGTCGGCTCATTACTGGCTCATTAGCTCTAGCCCGAGGCCACGCGTGATGTCATTTCGTAGCGAGCCGTCCGACCACACGACACGACCTCGGCAATCTGTGATTCATTGTTATTCATGTATCCTTTATTCTTGGTAATAAAGGGCGTAATCAATGCCAATTGGCATTTTCTATCAGTCGACCCGAGAGATGACAAACAGTTGGGGTGGGCATCTAATTGTCCAATCTAATTATTCATTTCATTTCCAGACACACGTTCGTATTTTATAGGCAATTACAACACCTACATACATATAGATACATTAATTCTGTCACAATGATCCGAGCGCACGACACGACCTCGACGATCTGTTATTCGTTGTTCTCTATTCTTGGACTCTATCCAGAGATCGTATTGCAGAGATTGCTTGTTACCGGTGAGACAGCCTTTCTGTCTTTTCATATATTAAAAAATGTTTTGCGTATATTTAACCCAGTGGTTTAAAGCAAAGAATTGTATTGTTATTTATATTTGTCATTTTAGCTAATCGATTGAAAATCACTTGTTTACTCTATGACTGTTCCGTTCGTAGTGTTGGTTGCGAATACGACTGCCGATCGAGAGTTCCTGGGTTCAATTCTCGGGTCGGGCACCACCTAACCCATAGTGAGACGTAAACGTACCTGGTGAAACGTGGGAGTTTTCTGCATTCCTCTGCCTACCTCGTCGAGGATTACAGGAGTGATGTTACATTTACGTTCAGTGTATACCCAGTTGAGATATGTTTATCTTATCCTGTGCAGAAAGATAGATGTAATCTGATGATTATCTGAGTAACATACATTGTAAATTTATTCCTGTACATATTACTTAATGATTGTTAAGACGTTCCCTAATTAATAATTTCACATAAAACCTTAAATGTAACGCAAAACTATCCTAATAATTGTCATAGAAATTCAATATATTTTTTGCGACACTGTATTTAACGAAATAAGAACAAATATTCTTGTATAATTTATAAATCTTGCATGTTAAGTGATTTACTGATTTTAATAGGGTATCGTGTCGTGCCGCGTCGTAGCCGTCAGCTATGAATGTCCAATTTTACTCACCAAATGCTTTTGTTTTTAAACTAATTAGAGTTCGCCCGACTTTTCTTTTATACTTAGATACTCATTAGGCAATTTAAACATCCCTCCACTTTGTAATTGCTACACATGTATTCACGAACATTTTTATACAAATTCTTTTCACATTTTAGTAATCACCTTGCAACGAAAAATTTACCATCATTGTAAAAATGTACGGAGTATTTTTATTTTAGTACATAATTTCATACCTTTAATCCAAACAAGGTAGGCAGAGTAGTGTAGTACACTCTCAAATTCCAATAGTTACGTTGTTGTTATATTAGTTTCGTCGTAATTGTCTGTCAATTGGCATTTCTCCTGGGCGGAGTTCTATAATGTTTCCTTCTCATTCCGAGGGGAGACCCGTGGCGACCCGTGGAGACCCGTGGAGACCCGTGGAGACCCGTGGAGACCCGTGTCTTGGAGGAACGGTAAAAAATCCTTGATGATGGTTACAATTATACATTCGCTCTGTTAGGAAAATGTTAGTTAAAAAATATTTATTTACTCGCGTTACGGACACACCGAATTCGACACACAGCAATGTCTCCTCTGCTACATTTAATAAACGTCAAAATTGATTCGAATTTTATTGCATAAGATACAAAATAATACACGAAGCAGACGTTTGAGGTTTATGGTGAAACTTAGTGAGATATTTTTTGTTCTACGAATAAACAATGACATTGATCGACAGCGCCCGGGCCGCGGGCCAGTGGGTGGTCTTAACGGAATATAACTCGATTCTAATTTACTAGCTTTTTCCTTGTCAACTCGGCAACCGAAGCCATCTGTCGGATTTGCTATAAAATTTTGACAGGTAAAATAAATTTTCCAAGTACGGCATGGTGATCTTGATTGGAATTTTAAAAGTGATTAATGCTTGCCATGAATGCATGTTAACTTTATGTTTCGTTTTAGATTCCATTAGTATGCATAAAAAATAATTCTGACAACAAAAAAAATAGACAAGACTTATTTATGTTGGCATTATTGTAAATACCGACTTTGACTTGTCTGCCTCATTGGTCGAGCGGTTAGATACAAGTGCGGCTGCTGATCAAAAGGTCCTGGGATTGAATTTCGAATGGGGTAATATTGATTTTTTTTATTACAATTTCTAGTGGTAGCTGGGAGTCTAAATTTGTGATCGGTGTATGACAATAGGCTCACCTCCTATTCTATACGTAAACGTAAATTTGTAGACCAACGGGTAGACCTAATAATGTTCTATTAAAACATTTGGTTACTATTGTTCAAATATGACCGGACTATTAGATATATGGATTCAATTTATCTGTAATGTAAATTATTGTGACAAGTTTTTTTTTAAATTTATAAATCACATTCACCGATCAAGTTGTGATATTAAATTTCGTAATACGTACATAATAATATTTAGAGTGACATAAAACGAACATTTCTATTCGTGGCAGCGGCGCGTCGCTCGCTTTGTCGCCGAGCCCGCGTTCACACTGCACCCCAATTAGCATTATAATAAAAATATAATAATAATAATAATTTGAACACATTGTGAATTGTATTTGAAAGTAAATGGGTCTTTGCTACAAGGAATCGGTGCGGCGTATATTTTGTCATAATTGTCATACGTTTGATTTAAACAAAAATTATCATCGGGTGTCGGGTTATTATGGTAATATAATTTTCAAAATTATTATACAAACCTAATTTTTGTTCAATCTTCATGTCTCCAGCACCCAGTGTTTAGGACGCGTTTTAACCGCCTGCGGACCCGCGTTGGACGAAGTAAGGACAACATGATCAGATGGGGTTTCAAGGACAGCAATAGCCAAAA
>DWEI01004763.1:0-11382 GCA_018245875.1 Mysoria ambigua
CTCCGAACTACTACTAGAAAATCTAAATTAGAAAATTTGTAGTGTTCGACTCGGGAATCGAACCCGGGACCTCCCGATCGGCAGTCGCACCTGCAACGAACACGACCAACGAGGCAGTCATACACACACTTTATCATATTATACTGTTGGTTTTAAATGTTTCCGATTGGAAATGTACCACTCGTGTTTATTGACGGTGAACCAGTTTACAGTAGGAACAAACACGTTTTTGTTCCTATTCATTGCTCACTCCTCGTTTTCGAAATACAGATAATACTCGATTCATAAAATACACGATATATAAAGACATACACATATAGTATATGTATTTATATAAAATTACATACATACTCGATATAATAATATATACAAAATATTAATTATATATTAATAATATATAAAAATATTATTTATTATATTGTGATGCCTCGTTGGTCGTGTTGATTGCAAGTGCCACTACCGATCGGGAGGTCCCGGGTTTGATTCCCGGGTCGAATAGGTTTGTATTTATTAAGAAGATATGACAAAAATTATACAAACAAACTGGCATCCATCCAATTTTAAGCACTGAACTTCATGAGTCTTTTCAGTTCACGTACACAAATTAGAAAATACTTATTAATTGACATTCATTTTATTCTGCAATTAGCGGTATTAAAGTAAATCGAATTTTGAAGTTTTTTTTATTCCTGAATATCCGAAATAATAGCGAAGTCAGCGGATGCGGTTCGATTGCAGGACTGTCCCATCGCGCATCAAGTCGTATGTCGCTTTCGGCTTTCGGCTTACGGGGTTCGCCATTCACGTGTCGTGATCCTACCGATCTATTCCAACACTCGACGGACGCGAAGCTCTTGTTATCTACTGTTTCAAATATTTGACGTCGGCGAGATGCGGCGTGTCCTAAGCAAACATGGCCCCAATACGACTCCCCGAGACGACGTTTCGCCACACCATGCAAAAGGTTTAGTTAGACATACAAGTATCTTCCGCAATTATAATATTTTAAAGGACAATAGCCTACTTGGCAGAGTCCTAACTAAAATGTCAGCTGTTCTATCCTGATGTGTTTAAAATTGTCTATTTTGTGTCTTGTATTTTGTTCTAGGACTTTACTGTGCTGTCACTGTTGCTAATTTTACCTTGATATTATAGTTCTTGTCTGTTCTGTTCTTATATTTAATTTAGTTACGATTTGAACCGGGACTTTTAATTTTAAATGTAGATGAATAGAGCTTTGTTTGACTGCCAGTTAGTAGATAGATGTCTTTGGGTTACAGCGAATGTTTTACATCACAATATATAAAAATAGATTCTTGAATTATTAACAATATCCACATGTAAATTTTGAAAACTGGGGTTATGATTTGAATACACATGTATTTTGAACACATATGCTGAAATAAAGCATCTACGTTTATTAATAATTTACTGTACCGTAATTTACCAATTCCCTTCCCCACTTCTTGGACGTTGCTATAAATATCGTAATAAAATTTTGTATTGTATTTTGCCTTTCAGTGCTACATGTGAAGGAAGACTATAAAACGCAAACAAAGCCCTCGTGCGACAATTTTTCACGTTAGCGAACGTGTCAGAAAAACAACATAAGCATGATTAATGTTATATAAACTAAGCGATGTTAGTTTTAGAATAATAGACGTTAAAAATATGTCCCTTATAAGAAAATACGCCCACTCACTATCCGAGGGACGATGAAACAAAGGTTAAGCGCTCCAGGGCTGACATATCTTACGGTCTAATGAAACAGGACGGTAGAATGTAAATTTGGTATATTATGTTTATTTATCAACGTTCACATAAAAGAAACATTACAAAATAGTCCTCTAAAAATGTTATAAAGTTGATGTGATTGTTATGATTATTGAAATATATTTTATTCTTTTTATCTGGCTATTCGAACTTTTCACATATAAATGAGTCGTAATGTTGTACACAAGTGTAATACTATGCTATGTTAAATATTCAGTATGAATGAAAATTATGAAGAATTTAACATTTCGTGGATATATTTACATGCGGAAATTTAATGTAGGTACAATCATAAAGATATTTATGTGTTGGAATAATTTGGTTACCCGCTCTATTAAAAGCCAAATTGCATGTCTTCAAAATGTGTCACACGTATCACAAAATGTATCAAAAGGTTCACTTTGCATGTAGCAAAGTCAGATAGCAAAGAAATAATAAAAGTTTACGCACTTAGTGAACAAAACGACTATGTTACGTCGACATCACAATGTACAGTTGCGTAACGTTTGTAGCGCTGGCTTAGTGCGAGCGCTGATGGAGATAATGGGTCGTGAAATAGCTGGTCCTTGTTGAGTATTTAAAGGCCTTGAACCTTATGAATAGTTAGAGTGGTTTTTAAATTTGCAACACATGTTACGTGTGACAATTGAGTAACCATTTGTGAGTCGATTATTAGTCGTACAGTACGTTGATTTTGGTGACCGTGTGGTATCTACGAGTATGTGCGGTGACCAGTTTTATTTGATGGGTGTTCCTTTCGTTTAATTAGATTTCGTGCCTAGACCTCGCTATACATGAGGATATAGTACGTAACAATATATACTCGTATTTGTGTAAATGTCGTGTGTTGACTTTGTTGACTACATTGTGTAGTGTCTACACATAAGTATACATATCATACAGTCTTATATCTCGTTAATATATACTCATAAGTACCTAAGCGTGTGAGAAGAGCACTGTATTAAATATTCAATATGATTTTGTTCAATGTTCTTAATGCATAATCCTTTCAAAGGGCTCATTGACAGATAAGATAGCGTTAAGTACTCGTAATAGGTAAAGTTTCTGTGCAACTATTTGTGAGTATCTATTAATACCGTTTACACACAGGAACATTTGTGTCAAATGGTGACGAACGTCATGCTGTTGGGGTCGTACCACGCGGGGACGATTTGTCGGTCGTCCAAATATGTGTTCAGTATTCAATCTTCCTGTTTATCGTCGAAACGGGACCCCGTGCCGGGATCTGCGTGATGTTCTCATCTATATTAATCCCGCCAATTGGGAAATAGGGCCGTACGTATGTTTGGCAGTAAGTTTTACGGATATTGACTTAACTCTTTACGGTGTCTCTTACGTTTTTGAAATATATGATTGAACATTATTTATTGTTAAAACTGTTATTTAATAATAATTTTAATTAACAATACGCAGTTTTTTCAAGACGGCCTACGATAGGCATTTTTAAAGGTTAAATTTAACGTGTTCGGAGCAATTAAACACAATTTACTTTAGTATTTCGTTGCATGTTAAAGTTCTCATTATAAATTGTGTTATCCGATTTCGTGTATAATTAATAGAAGTGAATTATTTAAAGTTTTGAAACTCAATACAAATCACTGAAACTATTTACTCTTATATTACTTTATTTACTGAAACTATTTACGAGCAATAACTCGACACAAATGTTCACGTATAATGTGAATTGTATCTATTTCAGTCAGGGATATAATATATATATATACAAAATGCGATGGATTCGGAATCCGCGCACGAACTCATCACTCTAATTCATTACAGTATCAGATCTCGATAACGTGTTTTCTACATTTTGTCTGTACGGAAATAGGGATAGTTCGAAATGTTTCACTCGGATTGGATAAATGTATGATGTGAGCTCGGCGGTCCTCAACCCGCATGCCCGGTGTGGAGAGTATGGAAGAAATAACAGTCTGTTTAAAGGACTTAATGCTGGCAGTGGGTTAAGCCAGTTGATGATGTACGAGCAAAGTGACGAGTCTACTTGATATAAACATCTGGTTAAGTACATTTTTTCTGATGTACGGGTTGTTTAAATGGTCGTAATCCCAAAATTCTAGATTTGTGTTGTATGTATTACATTAAACACACCTTCTACTCCATGACGGGACATAAGCCTCTCTGGGGATTACAGGCGTGAGATTACGTTAAAATACCTTTATGTTTTAATATCTCTGTATGTTTTTACTTAATGAAAATAGGACTTAATTGGTCTATGGCGTGATGCCAAAAATATATTAAAGCCTTCCTTAATCGACATCAATAAAATGAACGTGAGTTTACAAATCACAACCGTATTTGGTACACATTTTTATAAAAGCAAAAACTGGAATGAAAAAATTTGCGTTTCTCATTTAGGTGCAAATCGCAGTGAAATATTGTAGAGAAAAATTGACCGTCCGCTTAATTTATTAGTGAGCCGCTTCAGGATTATTGCGGTTTCAGCGAAATCAGTATTTTCTCTAGTAATTATGAGCAGATCCCGAGGGATTTAAATGGCTTGTATTGCGAAATGATTGGTATTAACGGAAACAGATAATCACAGTGTTAGATCAAAGCGGGACCAACTGAAATATTCACAATATTTCAATTTAAACGATGTCTTGTCTAAGGTTTTGAGTGGCTGATTTACATGACAAAGTCGCTCTAAGTAACCGGCGGAGTATCGGGCGTAGATCGTCCTATTCCCTATTCTCTACAACAAAATTCACCGGTTCCGAGCCGTTACTCCACTCGAATACGGAGAGCAGGAAATTATTCCTTATCGATCGTCTGTATTTATGAATTTTAAATCCAGCTCTTCACTCGACTTCCACGGATAAAGGCTGAAATATCAGTAAGTTTGAGCGCTCCGACTAATTGAATTGGACTCGCCAAATCTAGGAATATGAGAGCTATTAAGTATAAAGCTAGTATTATAAATGTACCGAAAATATAATTACGAATGCGCCCTCGACTTAGGAACTGTATCTCTGAATGGTAATTGTGTTTCGAAGCGCTTGTAAAAGGACTGCGCGAAATTCTTTAGAATCACAATATCAAAGAGCAAAAGAGTGAATTGGACAAATTTTCCGGCTTTTAAGGAATCCCGTCCTGTGTTCCGTAAAAGGGGACAACTGGAAAAAATGTTCCCTTTCCGCCGCTAAGATAAGCTGGGCCTTGCGTACGGAAAATACGTGTTTTTGATCTTTATCGCAGCGTCTTTGAAACACGAGACGGGTAATTAAGATTAATTGGTAGCTTCAGTGTTGAGTTTCCCAACAATGTCATAAAGATTTATAGTCTGAATGTTTCAGCGAGCTATTTGAGTTATGGTGTTCTACTATGCGACGAGCGCTTTAACGACCTAAGATGTGGTCTAGACGCCTCTGCAACTCTATTAAAACGTTCTAGTGCATGCGGCGACAGATCGACAATTTTGGTTGATCTAAAAATCGATAGTTCATGATTTTGGACACATGCAGGCTTTATGTAATAGAATGTTTTACTCCGTAATGTTCCGGTATTTGAACATCACTGTGGGAGATCTGTCTGTCGGCGAAAACTGCAGTGCTATCTGTACTGTATCCTGGACTATACACACCGGTGAAACAGAATATATGATGATATGAACTGTTGGTAGTTGTTAGAAGCAAGTTTCAGGATTTGAAGCTTATTTGAACACGCAGATCCTATTTGACTCTAATCAAGAACTAAAATGATCATGCGGATTATAATTCTTCGAGCGAAGTTTTTGTTTGGAGTTTAATTTTAATTCCATAAACTAAGGAATTGTAATGCGTTATAATTTACATACGAATGGTTCGTTTTAACTAAACATGGCTTATAATACATGTAACACTTTGATCAGTGATACGTTGTACGATTGGCTTCAATCCAAATGTTGTAGTCGACTTATTACCGTTGGTTATGAGATTAGAGTCACAGATGAGCTTCCGGATGTTGCACATCAAGTCACGTGTGATGAGATAATGGTCAATATAATTGAAAAGGCTATGCCTGTATCTAAATACAATAATTTTCGGATGGAATAAACATAATTACTAAAAGAGATAAATGGCATAAAAATTTACTTCATTTTCGATGCTTTATATAAACACATGAAAATGAATACTATAACAGCTAAAACTAAAAAAATGCGTTCGGTGTCTGCCTATCCTGGAATCGAATACAGAACCGGTCGCTATGTTGCAAGTAAAACTTATACTACATGGGTCTTACGAATTTACTATTACGGTATTAAATCACCTATTAATATCTTTACGGAACATAATGAGTTTCCTATTCTTATACCATACCTATTATCCATACTCTCCGCAGAACCGCATTGTCTTCGTTTAAACAGATTTACTCTGTCCAGACTAGTATGGCTAGCCTAGTAGGCAGCGCATTTTAGCTAGAGCTTTGGATTAGGTTTATCGGAAATAAAAATCTTCTTGGCTTTATATATTTTACGTATATTAAATATATTTTACGTGGTAACTTTATAGGATGATATCTTATTTTCCTTATTAAAATGTGCTTGTGTAGCCACAGACCACTTTGAAGTCAACAGTTCAGAAACTGGACATTTGATTGGATTCTAGTCTAGCAAGACTGAATATATACTGGATAATTAAACTTGAACGTCGTTTAAGAATATACAATATTATTATTATTATTACTGTATTATAATCAGGTCCAGGTCCCTTATGGTGTAAATGGTGAGCGAATGCTGATTATCCCTATTATTCAGGCTTTTCTTCTTCCTACAATCATCACTGTCTTAAGGTTTCGGCGACTACTGATTCGCCATCAGCCAGTATTTCGCATATTGGGTTAAGATAGATGAGTCTTGGCGTCCATTGAATTGTATATCTGTTTTGTATTTTTTAATACAACGTACAATACATTTATGAATATCGCATTGTCATAGTTAAACACATTTCAGTCGGTCCGCTGAGCAGAAAACACAATTGCAAATCCGACGGCGCGTCTAGAACGTTCTCTGAGCAAATGCATCGCGAATTAATATCAGCTTAGCTTTGTTTGAATACAACGACATGAATTTTGTTGTCTTTGTTTTGTGATGAAATAGTTGAAATTTAAATTTCAAATCCGTTTTATGAGGGTTCTTAGAATTTCACGACACTCTGAATCTATTTGCCTTTCGTAATATTTCAAACTTCAGAGGTGTCCCAGATTTTGTTAGTTGAGTGTTGTTGTCTATTTACCTTTTAGTTACATTAAATTTCATCAAAATTGTGTTATAAATTATCAATATGAAATAAACATAAATGTTAATGATTTTTTTTTGTGTATATTAAATTTGTTGTATTAGATTTCAAATATACATAATTAATAGTTTTACCAGATTAAAGCTGAACTACAATTTGTATTACATAAATTAAATTTTAGGATAAGCTAATGAATGTGCAATTGAACATGAAAATAATATACCGTAAATTACCTCCATAATAATTTATTTATTTTTATTTAAGTTTATTAATAGTCATAAATGGTCATCTTATAACGGAGAATCGTTGCTTAGTATATAAAGTACACATAACGAAATTGTTTCACCTTACACAGTATGCATTTCTTATTGGGATATCAGACATCTAAAGCGTATAAAAAGTTGTATCTACAAGAAATGTGTACGGCAAGCGAGAAGCGCTCTTAAAATATCGCCGAAGATGCCACTTTGGCTCGTGGTCCTTGGATGTATGTTTCATTATAATGCCCTAATAAATCTATCGATAAAGATCGTTGCTCTTTGCCAGGTCAAGCGGGTTACGCGAGGTTAGCAAGGATCCCCAGAACATCCACATTTATAACTATACATTAAAAATTTTGTGCCGCCATTTGCGAAGTATTCTCTTTAAGTTCACGCAACAAGTATAAACGTAATTTATATCCGAGTTGAATGGTCATCAATTACTAGATCAGTACCCTCCCATTTGTATCTTGTATCTTGTACCCTCTTATTTGTAAAGGATAATAATTATTATTTATGAAAGTCCCATTTCAACAATTTCATATGATTTCCTTGGAAGAATATAAATTACCGGTAATAATATATATTGTTTTAATATTAGGGAAAAAAAACTTTTATTGAAATTATTTTGAGCCGAGCGAAATTGCAATATGCGAACAGCAAAAAACACTTATGATACGGAAACTTGCAATTGCATACCGTCAACTTTTATAATAGAAAAGGCGGGAGCTGGTTAAATTTCTCTTTTGAAAAATAAGGTACCATAGCGCTCCTAGTTGCAGAGCCGTGCAGAGAATAGAAACTTGTTTTTACCTGATGCACTTTATTTCTCTTGAAGTTTGTGTTTCGCGGCTCTACAAAGGTCCCTACAACCGCGAAGTTAGATTGAGATAGCACGCCGACAATATAATTATACACATTTTCTATTTCATTGCAATTTAAATATTCAAATGACGTTTATAAGATAGTTGTTGTTCAAAATTCTTTTATTTTACAAACAGAAATAGAACATATTACTATTCTTGCTAATGAATGAAACACAATTCGAAAAAAAGGGTAGTGCATAAACGTAGAAGAAGCGCGGCAGGTCTGTAACGATACATATATTTGACATTCGGTCTTCTGCCTGGCCCGTAAGGGACCTGTTGAGAAGGTATGTATGTGTGTGTTAAACGTTAGTATCTGCATATACCAAGGATTCCACTGTGCATCGGCTAAAACAATTGCATCTAACTCGCGACCACTGATCACACTGGGAACTCGTGAAAAACAACCTCATATAGTTCTGAAAACAGGCTGTCCCGAAAAACACACGCGAGTTAAGCCTGTACGTAACTTAATCATGTATAATAATCAAAATACCTTTTACGGAGGTTCATAAAAATAGTACGAAATAGTCACGATAGGGTTATATCATAAAACAGCTATTATTTATTGTCACGAATCGATACGGTAACTTTTTGTTACGGGTTATCTTAATTCACAATCAGAATTCTGATTCAAATTTAGAATGACATTTACTGATAGTATAGTAATTTTCGAACTTTTTCAATCTATTACGGTTTAGTAAAATACTTTATTACGACAGACTAGATTCTAATGAAATAAATGACCTTAATATAATCTAAACTAGCAACAATATTAATTGCGGCAATATGGACATATATATGTTTAATCATACTTTAAATTGGAGAGTGAATATCTTCCATTATTTTACATATTAAATTATAATAACTCATTCTGTTATCTCCCGGCGCAAGGCGATGTTTGGTTGTTAAATGTTTCCGGCGTGTTACACATTGCTATATATACCGCATTTGTACGTTTTGTATTATTTTTTGTATCGTTTATTTTGTTTGTTTTGTTTATTTTGTTTGTATGTTTTGTATTTTGTTTATTTTGTATTATTTTTGTATTATCTGTTTTGTATTTTTGCTATATATACCACATATTTGTATTTATATACCACACAAACTAAATTTGTTTTTTCGGACCTCTACGAGTAGTCCTTCTCCCTGAGCTGCCGTCGATTGTAGCAAAGTCACAGCAGAGCCCAGGCAGGCCATTTGGAAAAAACAAACCGAAAGACATAAGTCAAGCTGTCTTATTATACATAACAATGTTAAGAGTCCACAGTCAAATATTCACTTCGTTTTCATGGATAATACAAAAATACTTTCATAAATGTGGAGTTTTAAAAATGTACGTAATAATCCTGCATTAATATGGACAGGCTTGTTTGTCGTGTTGGTTACAAGTGCAATTGCCGATCGGGAGGTCCCGGGTTCCATTCCCGGGTCGGGCACTACAAAATTTTTCTAATTTAAATTTTCTAGCATGTTTCGGGGTCCGGATATGAGCCCAATGTAGGGCAATAGATTCACAACCTGTATAATCCAAAGCGGGACGTAAACATAACTAGTGAAACATGAGTGTTCTGTATTTTACTACCTATCTCGTCGGGGACTACAGGCGTGATTTTACGTACATCATAAATATTGCAAAATGACACACGAACAACTATTTTATAGAATGTATAAGTGGAATACTAAAATATAAAACATCTCGAGCACTGTAATCTTCGCCTCCGTCGATAGGCACTTGAACCGGGACAAGTTTTCTTATTGTTTTGTCACCATCCTTTGTTTCATTATAGGGTGTAACATGATCTGACAAGTTTCTCATATATTGCTAGATTTGTGTATACATTTCCCAGTATACAACAAAAGCTATTTATTGTTACTACCAATTAATTAGTTTCCCTGGAGCGCGATTGTTTTTAATAAGAGTCAAAATTTATTGAATATAACCTTATTTCTCACACCGGATAATATTTACCCATCGCCGCTACGTCCATCGAAGTTTGCACCAACTGTTACCATTTTATTGTAGTCCACTTCTGAACATTGCCATCCATTGAGGAGATGCGCCCATAATAGGTATCCGGTGCTTCTTTTACTGGCGATGCTGTTGCTGATAGGAGGCCAGGGCATTTAGCTGTGCCGAGGCAGGACGGACCCACCGCGACCTCTTACTCCCTCACGTCACTCTGTATCCCGGCACGCGGTTGGCAAATGTGCCTTTACTCCGCCTCAACAAGCCTAAATACTAACATTTCTGTTTTACATTCAATGAACTTATAATCACGCCTGTGGTTTCTGAGGTAGATAGATGAGTGTCTACATTTCACTAGTTACATTAACGTTCCATAATGGAATAAGTGGTTTCTTCCCCTTCTTTCCCTTTTTGTTAGTAACAATAAAGGATAAATAAAACACAGGGCGCAATGGCGCTCTTTGGGGGAAGTCTATGTCCAGTAGTGGACTAAGATAGGCTGTTGTTGATGATGATGATGAAATAAAATCCAAGCTTCGGGCCACTACAAGAAATGTCAAGTTAATAAATCCATAATTTCCAACCGGAGATTTCTAGCCAGGACCTTATGATCGGCAGTCGCACTTGGAAGCATGCCATCAACGAGACAGTTTATATGATAACAAAATTGAAATATCAACCTAAAATTCTATTCTCCTCTTTGCGTGTACAGTGTCGTAAATCTCTAAACAGTGTGACCACAGTTCGTTTCCACTGACGGGTGTCATTATTAAGAAAAATCCCCTAATTCATTTACATTCAAGACAATACCCGCTTTTTGTGTTCTCAGTAGGCGGGTGTTTATTTTTAGAACGAGTTAGAAACAAAGCTTTCTCATTCAGATATCGTGATGGGCTTCCTATTAATTGATCAATTTAGCTGTGATTTTTATTGTTATCAAATTGCTCCATTTGAAGCACCTTCTACTTCTGATCTTCTGGCTCTGATATTTTCACAAGTTTTAACGACAATTTATCATTATCTTTATTATTATATTTATTATTATATAATATTATATTATATTTATTATTATATATTCTTCATCATCGACTTTATCGTACTAATGTTGTTCATTAGTTTGTTCCCTGAATAATACACTCGGCGTCAAAAAAATCGCACCTTTTTAATTTTTTTAATAAACCACTCTTAGAAACTAATGCATAGATTCTATTAGACAAAAAAACATATAATTTAAACGGTTGTTTCAATACCTTTAAATA
>DWEI01004764.1:0-11382 GCA_018245875.1 Mysoria ambigua
CTCCTCCACATTCATAACTCTTTTCATACATGCACGCCGGTTTCGGAGGCTTCTGACTCCCCCATCAGCCAATAAAAATAATTAAATGTCAATTGTTAATAAGTCAACCGAGAAACTATTTCTACAGATTACTATGATTTCTATGATTAATGTAGTCCAAGATGTAATTATAGCTACTCAATCAATAATGTTATAAGATGACTTTAGGTCTCTGCTCTTTTAACGTAAAACTCACTAACGTCGCTCACCGCGCACCACGCGGCGGTCACTTCAAAAGGCACCGACGTTAATGCCAAGGACATTCGGTGTGTACAAATTGGGCGTTCATTATTTTAACAAAAGCCTGCAACTTCGTACAGCGTTACATAACAATTACGGGTACAATTTTGACATTGCACAATACCGGCCACTTGCAATACTAACCGCGATACA
Organism: Mysoria ambigua; assembly: GCA_018245875.1. NCBI lineage: Eukaryota > Metazoa > Arthropoda > Insecta > Lepidoptera > Hesperiidae > Mysoria > Mysoria ambigua. The sequence continues at coordinate 433 of DWEI01004764.1, forward strand.
ATTTATCGAAATCTAAGATAGGCGTGCGATTGTTTATAGTTTCTGTACAGTACAAAATGTTTCAAATAGACAAGCTGTTTGGAGTTCACCTAGATGTAGTTAACGTAAAATGTAAATTACAAGAGAACACATGGGCTTCTCGTGAGCTGGAACAGCCGCATTTGATGCGAAGCAGACGCATCGTTCTTATATAACTCCCCATTAACAAGCACATTGCATATTTGTTTGAATTGCGTATACCCAACGTTGTTGAAATGTTTGTCTGATAAATGTAAACTTACCACCTTTTTTGCTGTTTAAAATCCTATTATTAATATTATAAACGCGAAAGTTTGTCAGGATTGATGGATGTTTAATACTCTTTCACGTAAAACCTACTGAATGTATTTTAATGAAACTTTACAATAATATCGCTTAATAACACCTAGTCTAAAACTTATAAAGATATTCTGTGCATTGTCAAAAATATCAAGTACTATTAAGGAGATGCCGAGCTGGCGTCCGCGTTGCGCCCCTCCGCTCTCACCCCTAGCTCGCCTGCTCTTCTTTTATGTCTAGCTATTTATTTTTTTTCTTTTTTATGTGAAGCAGCATATAAACTACTTCTCATCCTGGAATTCCCACGAGGTCGGCATTTACGCGGGAAAAACTTTGTGACAGACTGACTCCGCGTGAGCGAAGCCGCGGGCACATTCAATTCTAAATATACGAAAATAGATTTTTTTTTAATAATAGCGGAATAACATTTCTATTCGGCGCACGTACCATCGTATATTTACCACAAAAAAGAAGCAGCGTTTAATGTATGCAATAAGGAAGCGCGGGGCATTCGGTGAACGGTACAAACGAGACGTCGAATGTTCTGGGAAGGCGGCAATCAAAACACAATGAGTGTACTTGTAACGGTCTCGTACCTCGGGGCGGCTGCGGGCGCAGTGCAACCACGTATTATGGCATCGAACCGTATAAAAATCAGCTTAATATGTATTTCTTAAAAATACGTATAGCAACAATATCTATTGAGCATTAATATTATTAAGTATTAATCGTGGTTCTGTTTAACCTCTGACAGATACGGCTGGGTGTTGCGTAAAGACTGAATGCTATTGGCGAATTAATAGTTGGCTATTATTTAAACGGATGCAATGTTTGCTAGGCACGGCAGATACTGGCTTTGAGAAAGCGAGAGTTAATTTTTTATTCGGAGTTCTAACTGTGTGAAACTTATTTGAAACGGTAACCTAGGCATCATGTATTTATTAACAAGTGCATTTGGCCCGCGTTATCGGATCTTAATGAAATTTCAATTTGTAATCTTAGTTTTTAAATTGTGATTTTTTTTGTTCATTTAATGAGTTGACTGAGGTGAAAAAATCATAGAACTATCAGATCTGTGTTTCTATAATTACATTTTTAGGTCATTTTGAAAATATTGCTTAGTTATACAGTTGCGTAGATGAAAATGTAAAAAATCAAAAAGTTACATATTTATTAGCATTAATATAATCTTCACAAACAAAACAGTGTAGTTAACAAAATTACATTAACAAAATTATCAACAAAAATATAAGAATAGCACTTTAAAATTCCATCTATTGCAATAACAATGACATAATGTATAACAGCGACCGTGACGCTTATAAAATATTACAAGTACGATTATGTTATAATGTATTACGATCTTAGTTCCGATAAAAGTAATTTAAATTGATTGTAGTGCAATGTGGTCGCAAGCAGAGCTCGCCGACGCCAGGCTGTCTCGGCACGCGCCTGTCTCTGCGCCCGCCCACTTCACCCCCGTTACGTGTTCACACGATGCATGTTCACAGCTCGATCAACTGATAAGCAACGTCGAAGCCACTCCCAACATTATTTGAAAGACAGCCACTTATACCTGTCCGTGATATTTGATTACTCGGCTCGTAATCAATTACTCATTTTTCTCTTTGATACGCATTGATACTCGTACAGAATAATAAATGCGCAAAGAATTGTATGTAGAAATTTTCCGTACAGTATTCGTCCAGTCATTGGCTAGATTGTAATGAAATTATTTGTCTAAGAATTAAGTATTCTTTTTTTAAAATTGGTGAAAAAGTTACGAGCAATATTAAATAAGAGATTTATTAGATATGAAATTATAAAAATAAAGCTGTTACCTGCCATTATGCACCTTATCGGTTTTATCTTTTATCTATTATTTTAAATGTATTTTATTTATGATAGAATGGTGATGTATTTGATTTATTATGATACTTATTGATAAAGCATGATAATAATATGATTTAAAAAAATAAGAGCCTTTTACACAAAGTTTTGTTTATTACTTGAGTAAATTGTTACAAAATAGCATTTGGAATTAAGTCCACTCTTTGCTAATATCAACGAACAATAAAATAAATGGCAACTAAAAAATAAATTAAAATGCTAATATAAAGAATAACATTAAACTGCTCATGCTTAATATTATCAATGTCAAACACGTTACCCATCCTCCGTACATATAATTTAGACACATACGTTTATTTTATTTCAAGCACTGTTCTCTTATCAAAATTCATTCGTAAGAGAAACTTGACACGCAATAATTTAACATAAAAATTAAACATATTATCAGACGACTTTCCACTGTCGTTTGATGGCGCCGCTATAGTGATGAACAAGGTTGTGGGGCTTTCAAGTAGCCAGCGAAGCGGCGGCGTGTTTGCGAACGATTCAACTTTTTATACCCGAACGTGCGGGCGGCGCGCAGTGTGTATGTACGTACGTCATTTGTTACGTAACTCCATTTTCGTAACTAATTTGTACCCGCATCCGACCACCTGGAACGCAATAATGTGTTAACGTAAAGCGACCGAAAGTGTGATTTATTGCCTGCACTTATTAAGAATATGTTAAATCGTAATTTAACATCGCTTAAAAGGTGCAAAAATATGTCTCGTGATTTAAAGTGATGTACAATACGACGCGAAAATAACGTCAATTTGATACATTATAGAGAGCTGTGTTAAATTAAACTGTTAAATCTTATTGGTGTGTTAAAACGTCGATTGTTTTCATGTAATTCACGTTGTTATCTAAACATAATCATCTAAACAGCCGCGCGTGGTACGTAGAAAAGACATCAACGCGTATCTCAAATTAATGCCAATTTGCCAGTTAAATATACGGTGTTGCCATGAGCAAATTATATATCGCGTGGAAAACTAAACGCTTATGTTAGGGTCGAATACTTTCATATACATTTATTTTCGGTTACTAAGAGCACATGTGTGCACAGTTAACGATTTCGTTGATATAATATTGAAAATCCTTTTCACGTTTCTGTAAACAAAATCTTAGAGATATCCGCGGCGAGTAGGTTTTGTGTGTATGAGTATATTGAATTTATTGCAAGGAATTTATAGAGCTTTTCGTCGGCTTCCGCGTGAGTCAGCGCGCCCGTATTATTATTAGACGCCTATTCCCGGCCCCGCCTGTGCTCGACCGCCGTATGCCGGTCGCCATTGATATTGTTTATACTGCATCCTCAAGACGTTTTTTTTAAATTAGTCGTGATTATTTTCTTTTTCTCCTGGCTTATAATAACTTAAATACTTTTTGTTGGTAGGTTTTCAGTTAAATAGAATATAACTAGTCACAGGTATATATCACATATATGTATAGTGTGCTTTAAAATAGCTTGTATGGTATTATTATTATCACGTCAAGTCAAAGGTGTCTATCCGCATAGACCTGGTGCCTTTCTGCTTTTATCATTATTTTCATTCATATACATGTACAGTTATTATCATTGAAATGGAATAGTATAATTTGTTTCTATTTTATTAATAATAAGACACTTTGACCAATAATTCGCGTAGTTTCAGTCCTATCTGTGGAAATATAAATATGATAGTATACAGTAGTTGTAAGTGAAATACAGTTCGATAACTTACCTGATAATACATGATAAAATTGATAATTCGGTGCTTGTACACAATGTCAACACTTGAAACCGTACAGATAACATTTTATACATAAATCTAGATTTTTCTTTTTGCAGATTTTAATTTAAAATAAAAGTTATTTTAACTTTTCTAAATGCTACACAAATTCATTTGTAATAAAAAAAAAAATTGTATCGTAAATTCAACATTCAACAACGGCAATATTTCAGAGAAAAAAAAACAAAACACAAAGTATAAATAAGATATTTGAAATCGTCTTTTGGAGGGCTGAAGAGCTGCGTGTGAAAAATTTATGACATGTGTCGTCGGATACCGCAGGAAATGGGGTATTAGAAAAATGTGTTATCTGTTAATTGCATCCGGTTGGAGTGTGTAAAATAGTGAATGGAAATAAGAAATAAAAAGGACAATCGCTTTCAGTACGCTGGGCGTGGCGCACGTGGCCGGCATGTGCAAGCCGGACCGCAGCTGTTCCGTCAACGAGGACAACGGCATCATGCTGGCGCACACCATTACACACGAGCTCGGTCACAAGTAAGGACTTTTCTAATATTTATACAATCAGTTGTTATAAAAGCAGGTCGTAAAGGTTGGATGATATCTGACGAAAATTTGTCTAACATTGGGACGGTAAGGTAAAAAAGAAAGGTATTCCCTGCTGGGACATGTTTTTCCCGATTCCTACAATCTGTCATTATTTAACACAAGAGCGAATGGGCACTATCTAGGGAAACGTGCTAGACCCTAGTCTGCATCTTCCTTTCTATCAGGTGATACAATGAAAAAGATTTTTATGCACAGGTTTGAATCTAATTGTCTATAATTTTAGTTGTGTAATAACGTAAGCCTAGGGTCGGTTTGGTGAAGCTAGTACACAATATTATGTTATTAAACGTTAGAAGTTTCAAATTCGTCAAAAATTGAAAATCGAAAATTCGTCAAAAATTTAAATATGTGACTGAGATTTCAATCACATCTACATTTAGCTCATAATTATTTACATACATTTTCTATCTCTATTATACCTTTTTGTCTTATATAGTGGATTTATGTTGACATTAGATAGAATCTTATTACACAATATAATATCACGCCTGTAATTCCCGAAAAGGTAGGCATAAGAGTCCAATATCTACATGCCCACGTTTCACGATTAACGTGTTAAAAACATACATTATACTGTACAACCTTATTACAATAATTAAATATTGTTTAATGATTCAAACGCCGCATATTGTTTAATGATTCAAACAAATCTCCTAGTACATATAGTATTTCGTATTATTACATACCTACGTTTTACTCAGATCAGCTATTAGTTAAAGCTGGTAGCAAAAAGTTGTGGAACCGCTCATTAATTAAAATAAATATAAATATCACTCCATTCCCCTTTTTGAGTAGGTACCAGCTCGACAGGTGTATCATAAATATTGCGGTCTAATTATGATGCTGATTATTCCAAGAATAACAAGGCACAGTTTTTGAACACATTTTTGAACCTCAACAGTTTGCTGTGTAAACCAATTTCTTAATATTAAAAGCGAAATATTTTAAGTCAAATACGTCTTGAAATAAGCTTGCATTATAATGCGATGGAAGATAAGATCGCGTCAGAAATTAATGTTTATATTTTATAGTCGATGGGTAGGGTTAGTAGGCGAGTCTATGAACTTTTACAAAATAATAAAATTAATGTAACATAACATCCGAAAAAGTAGGCAGATGAGTGCACTATGGAATAAATGGTGTCTATTTCCATACACCTGGCACACAGCCAGACTCCGACCCACTACGATAAGATTTAAGTTAAAACAAATCATACATATAGTGCTGGACCAGGGTTCTTGACCAGCAGAATCTCTCGATAGCAGTCGTTTATGCGAAAACTGAGTTATTGCGTATATTTGATCCGCCGCTGATGTTATTAATAGTCGATAAACCTATAACATGTGTAAATACTTATTATGTATTTTAAATACTATGTACCCATCGTGAAAGGACTTGGTATAATAATAATTGAGGTTCCATCGGAAGCTTTTCCAGAGCGCCATGATTTGGCGTTCTTCTAGGAAAGCGCAATGAGAGCTCTCCTTCAAATACGGCAGTGCATTAGCCACTTCGCGGGGGTCGCAATGTCCATAGGCGATGGTGGCCACTCACCATCAAATGGTCAATATAAACAAAAAATATAGATTTTCATTCATTTCATATTTCTCTTTATGTTATTTTCCTATAATTAAATACAAATATTTTGTCCAGGGTAGAAATCAAATTCATAATTGGTGTCTCAAAAATCAGCTGGTCTATGGACTGAATCAACAGGTCAGGCTTTTACAATATCATGTAAGTTGATTCCAAAAGAAACAATATTAAGCGTTTTTGAAATTTCCGCGATAAATTCTTCACACGAGTTAAGGATAACATAATGTTGTATGTTCGTATAAATTGATTGCATCGCTCGCCCTCTTCGGTGTTTCTCATGAACGGCAGAGACGCGTAAAGAGTTTCGCCCCGGCGTCCGTACATGGCGACCGCTGTCTATATCGGGAGAACCATGGAACTAGAATGGGACTTGATATTAAAGAACACATAGAAGGCGTTAACTGGATTGATAACGAAATACGTGAATCTTATTCACATGTATTAAATAAAATAATCAGTTTTAGAGTTTTGTGCAATTTGATATAATACTAAGAAGCTTTAAAAATAACAGGATCACACATTATAATATCAAAGGAAGGAATGAGCATGTGGAAAACATTTCTGAATCTTAAATATGCTCTGACAAACAATAAAATCTTATTATCAAATAATACTAGCTGAACTAATTGAGAGCAACATTTAGTCGGAGACGTCCATGTGTGGTATCTGCCAATTATGATTACTGTCAACTCGTTTACTGCTCTCTCAACATATAAAAAAAATATTCGAAGCCCAGACGGCTCACCAAAATAGCACCACATTAATCGTACGTTGGGTCTGTACATTTTCATATGCTTTTTATAACACAGTGGAGCCGAAGCGCCGATTCGATTCACATGAACCTTCTATAAAACTACTAAATACGGTTCAATGGCAGCTATATTCAAGTATAGGAATATATGTACGTAAGTTTGTTGATTTATATTATACATATTGTTTTTGTACTTGATACCTATACATGGTATTAAACATGGGTAATACTATATACTAATTAGCACATTTAAATTAGTGAAATAAAAAAATATATAAGAAATTTAAAATTTATATACATACCGACATCGACATCGACCCTTCTATCGTTCTACTGTTGGAACATGGGTCTCTCAGAATGAGAGGGTTAAGGCCATAGTCTGTCACGCTGGCCAAGTGCGCGTTGGCAGAGTTCCAACACCTTAGAGAACTTTTTTTAGGACTCGAGGTGTGCAGGTTTCCTCACGATGGTTTCCTTCACCGTAATAGCAAGTGATATTTAAACTACAACCAATGTACATACCAAATATAAACACTATATAACTAAATATACATACCAGTTAATTAAATTGATTTCGTAAATTCAACAGTTTTATCGATTTATGATAACTTTATACGTAACTTTATAGATAGATGATAACAACAGATGTCAGGAAAGGGCTATCTTAATGTTAAATAAAATTTCCTACCACTAACTCAGGTAATCACTAAAAATAATTTAAGAGACAAATCTAATTTTTTACATATTTTCATTTTACTAAAGCATCTGAAAATGGCCTTATTTAATATTTTGTGTTCGTACTTACCTACTTAAGATGACGGTTCCTGTGGAGTTCTATGAAATAACTAATAAAATAGTAAAACTTTATAGCTGATTCATAACGACAGCTTAACTTAGAATCTACCTTTCCAATACTAAGCGTTTGGCTTACTAGTTAAAATCGATTACGCTTACGTAGTATTAAAAATAGCCGTCCATGTGTAATGCATATATCGCTGCAGTATGGCTCTCGTGAAGGAGTGCTGTATGGAGTTTAATACGTAAATCGTTGGCTAGCAGTTTAGTAGCGGCGTCTGAGTCATGTTGCCGCGCCGCGATTACCACAAGGACGCTGTTTTAACATAGACAGCGTATAATGCTAACGATGTTTACACATGCGCGCTCGCACCGCCTCGCACCGTTACATTGTATGTTGGAGTGTACGAGTGAAGTCTCTCTACGGCTAGAACAAACCTCCCAATCTAAAACGAACACGGATTATGTAAGTTACGCAAACAATACGACACAGCCAATGACCTTCTTTCACTCGTAGACATGAATGCATCATTCGTCGAGTACAATGCACCGGGCGTTGACGCTGCGCTATCGGGCCACACAAGTTCGTCGATTTTTTCTTAGTTTATTATCATAAACGAAGAAAATAATGTGAGTACTATGAATGGAAAGTTAAGTAGCCACTATAGTGCCATCTCCAACTATATTTAAGCGATGCAATTGAAACAATACAATTTAATAGTAATTTATTTCTGGCTGAACGTGTGAGTGTATTACATTACTCTGCCTATCTCTGATGGGATTACAGATGTGGTGTTATGGTTTTTTTTTATAATTTAATAATACTTACTAATATTTTTATTCTCCGTTCCAACTTTATGTGTGTGATTTTAAACTTATAATTATGTCAAATACCATGAAAACTTACTGAAGATATTATAATTTTCAATTGATAAATTTATATACGTACGTACAAACGAGCACACATCCCTCCTTACGTAAAAGTAACACTTGTGTGATATATTTTCCTATTTATGACATATTTATGTTTGCAATATAACAGTGAACTCAATGTCATTTATAAAGAGTCCGTTCATAATGATATAAAAACTGCACTTGAAATAGTATATGCGGAGACGGGATCGACATATCAGCCATTAATGATACGATCGATGTTTACGCCTCAGTTGGCACCCTCTGTCCCACTTAGAGGAAATAAGTCATGCATACGCGAAGTGATACAGGGCTTATTTTATTTCTTGCGATATACCTACCACATGTACAAGGATGATTGATGCACATCGCAGCACCTCGTCGCGTGTGGCTTGCTTGCTGGTGTCGTGAGTCATTAGTAATAAAATCGTTGGAGTGATCGATGCTTTGATTTACTGAATGACTTTTGACATCGACTACTTAGAGGACACTGAACGCATTCATACAATCATTCGTTTCGTTGTTTAAATTATTTATTTACATCAGACTATGGCCATGTCACGATGATTGGACTATCCACTATATTTCCATTCGCTAGTTGAAATATCACGCCGCTTCAATACTAACCTTTGCGTGTATAAATGATCGCAATGATTTATTATAGTTCTCCGATGTTAGATACGAATCAGCCACTCGGGCAAATATAACCGGATATTTTCCATATATAATGGCTGTTCTTAAAGAACAATTATTTGCGTATCTTTGAGATTACAACAATTATCTGTCTTATAAATTGTTGACTATTAGTGCGAAATTATGTTCTCGTTTATATCAATTTATGAACGTCGATAACAAGCCGCGGGTTAAACTGGACGACGTGTTCTATTTATTAATCTTGATATGTATTTGATAACATACGATCTGTTACATAAATATAACGGTTTCGATTTCTGCCTATCGCCTTGTTGAATTTAAAAAAAAAGTCACCGATTCGAATTTTATATTAACATCCAGAATAAACCAACCACACGAAATTTGCTGGTCCTTAAAATTAAAGATTTCAAAAGAAAGAAAATAATTCAATGCCAGCCGAGTGGTCGAGTACAACATGAACAAGACGGATAATAGAAACATACGATGGCGACGTCGAAACATAAATCATTTTATGGATCCTAACCACTCGGTACAGATCTGAGCCATTTGTAAACCGCAACCGTAATTTCTAACAATATCTACGTAATCATAAAACAGATAAAAGATTTGAATACACAGATAAATAAAAACAGATAAAAGCTTCGAACTCAGCCATAAGTTTAAGAATTTGGTCTACCAAGCCGAGTTATAAATCCAATGTATGAACATTGGCACACACCTTTTTAATGCTTGTTTAAATTTTAATTTAAAACATAAGCGTAATTTGTGGTGTCAGAAAAAGAAACCATTGGGAAGAATTCCATCTAGCGTTTTAGTAAGACAACAGAAATCTGTCGACGGTGTTATACTGTGGCGTTTATTAATATAATTCTAAGAGAACACTCGTGTCCAACGACGAAGGGTTAGTGATGATGACGAATTGAACAATCAGTTTTTTGTTTCTTTTCTATTTATTTGAAGCTTCTTTCTCGAAATAAAAAGATGGCGGAGCAAAACATTATATTATATGATGACCATATACCGTTGCTGTCGTATTTGGTCAGCTGGACGTGCAATTAAAATGATACACCCGACATCGTGACGATTAAATTGAAATATTTCCTGCCAATTATGTACATTATTTGAAATATAAAATCTCATTATTATCTCAAGATACCTCTCCTTTATTGTACTCGTGATGGTTGATATTATCTATTGTGTTAGTGAGCGTTAATATTTTTTTTAGCTTTGGACTGTACCACGACACAGAAAAAATAGGGTGTCACAGAAGAGAAGGGTCGACTCTGCACATCATGACGCCGATCTTCGAAGTTGACACGGTGCAGGTCGCGTGGTCGCGCTGTAGCAAGCGTGATGTCACTAATTTCTTAGAGTAAGTTATTTATTTCATTCACATACATATATATAAGAGTAGGTGACTTGATATATACCTTATTGATTATTAACGAAATGTTAAAAAAATGTTGATTTTATTGTATTTTACGAGTGATAATTCAAGAAATTTTAACGTAACTTCACGCCTGTAATCTCCGAAGGGGTAGGCAGAGGAATGTAGAACATTCCCACGATTCACCAGTTACGTTTATATCCCACTATATAATAGGTGGTCAGCCTATTGCCATGCATCGGGCACATATCCAAACTCCGAACCACTACTAGAAAATCTAAATTAGAAAATTTTGTAGT
>DWEI01004765.1:0-11381 GCA_018245875.1 Mysoria ambigua
TAACCGGTGAATCGTGGGAATGTTCTGCATTCCTCTGCCTACCCCTTCGGGGATTACAGGCGTGAAGTTACGTTAAAAAATAAACATGTATGTTTCTTATCAGCGGCCTATTTACCATAACACAAATTCTCTTGATGCTTTAATTGAGATCAGATGATCATGTGTGGAGATGTCCCAATATTCTAATTATTATGTAGGTAAATATTGTATTTTACCGGCATCCTTTTTTTTCCAATTTTAATCTACTGCTGACAAACTTAGCTAAAACTATGTAGATATACATTTGTTATACATATCTCAATTCTGCCTACTAACAATTTATTAAAAACCACTGACAATATTTACGTAAAATAAATTGATTAACAAATGTAAATAATTAACAAGACATTGGATATTAAAAAATAATGACATCTTTCACAATGCGAGAGTCGTTTGGAACTCATTTATAGAACTATAGATAAACATAATAAAACATTAGTTATTTAAGTCCATTCGTAAAAACGATTATTTCGTCATTTATTGATTTCAGTTAATGCCCTAACGCAGTTGCTGATCGCTAGATGTATGTATACTTAAACCCAACGATTTTGGCTAACCGCACTGGAACAGCGTGGTTTACTATGATTCAGAGCTTCTATAGTTACGGGAGAGTGCCGGGCCAATGACGGAAAGCAAATAAAGCATTAATTTTAAATTCATGATCTTTTCTTGGAAATATTACCGTATTACAAGCTTAATTGTAGTGTTGTCTCATTGTACAGTCTTAGTGAGAATAAGCTATGAAAATTATGTTAAATAAATATACTTACACAACATTCCATAATATATAATAATATTTAAACTGGATCTGAATCTGGATACTTCATAACGGAAAGTACAATTTACGGAGATTAAGATATTTTAAAAGCATCGTTTTGTTTGTCAAACGCCTTCACCTATACAAAATTATTAACCATTAAACAAACTCACAACAGCGTTCCAACATGGTGTCAATATGCCACAGTGTACTCAAACCTTTGTTCTTAGATAATAGGGCAGCAGTGAGATAAGAGCTCGTAATAAGCCCAACGGAGCGACGTACGAGGTCCCGTATTTTACCTAAATAACTAATTAATTGTCCTAATTGCTTTTTAGCGTTTCAACAGTATGAAAAGCTCATAAATATACCTGTCACGGGTTTTACGCGACGCGGTCGTAATTTACAATAAAAGTACTAAAAGGATTGTATTTTGTAAAAGAAAATATCACACGCAATAAGATATTATGTTATTCTATTCATATCTCGTATGTTTCTGTGTTATTTTACTTATAACAGAGAACAAACTAATATTGATTATATTGACAATGAATAATAATTTATATTATGATATCGTACGATATTTTATTAATATTGATTGGAATGTACAAACAAAATTTGATGAAGTTTCAAATGACTTGTTATTATAGATTTAATACAAATATCAACTGAATAAGACATCATTCTTGTACCAACATGGTATTCAAAATATAAATATCTTGGAGCAACTATCCTAAGGTCATCGGACTCAGTAGCCAGACAACTTATGAAGATACATAGCTGTAAGTCTATATGTTTCTACGTAACATCAGCCTGTAATAAGCGAAGAGGTAGGCAGAGGAATGTAGAACACTTCCACGTTTCAGCGGGTCCGTTCGCGTTCACGATGGCTCATTTCCAGACTCGGAGCGACTACTAGAAATTCTAAATTAGAAAAGATTTGTAGTGCCCGACCTCCCGATCGGCAGTCGCACTTGCAACCAACACGACCAATGCAACTGTCAATATTTCTAAATGAAATAATTAGATGTATTAGATGTAGTATATTTATTATATATAATTAGATATATTACTGTCAATATTTCTAAATGAAATAATTAGATGTATATATTTCCAAATGAACGGTTCACATAGATAACTTTGGATCTAGACACACTCTTGTTTATCACTATTTTATATTATTTATTTATTATACAAAATAGTTTATTGTATTAAGCATTCACCGACACATTAGTGCACCAAAATACTTCTCTTGAAGCGAAATCCAAACCGATTGCAAAATTTCCATTTTTGAAACCAATATTAATGGTATTTTAAGGAGGAATAAACAATAAAAAAATATTTGTGCATATGAAAGTTAACCATAAGTTAACTCCATAATTACAGCTATATTAATGTTTCATGTGAGTGAAATTACACAGCATGAAGCTGGTGATTACGAACACGTAAGCAATTCATCGCGTATGCAACTACGTGCATCTCATTTTGGCGTCGTTAGTGCACAGGTGCGCAGACGAACATACATAGATTCAGTAATGTTGAATATTTCTCGGTATGATAATGAGTGGATCTAAGTTATATAATTTATGACATTGTAATAGGCTCACGTAAACGTAACCGGTGAAACGTAGGAGTGTTCTACATTCCTCTGCCTACCCCTTAAGGGATTACAGGCGTGAAGTTACGTTTTTTTTATGACCTTAACCTTATCGTTCCGGGAGATCACCCTTGTCTAGCAGTAAATGAGTGAAAGGACAAAATGCAAAGTTTTAAAATAATAATAGCATTTTAGTAATGATAGCACGTGCCGACCCGACATCCACACAGCCACATGACGTCATACATATGAAAATATACAGGTGAATAAGTAGCCACACACAAAATATATAGTTACTGTTGTACTCATTAAATAAACATTTGTCTTAAGTGGGAAATAAACTCACGACCTTCGACTGAGCAGTGAGGGTCGGAACTAATTAGCTCAGCGGCCAGACAAATAATAAACAATTTCTTTACTCGCTTGCAAAAGCATGTCTATTTAACCAAGGGACCATAGGGACGGTTTGTATAATAAGTTAAATATTATGTATTTCACTTAATACTAAATATATAATCACTTAATACAAAATTAAGATTAGAAAAATTTTATAGTGCACCAACCTAGAATTTAATCCCAGGACCTTCCCATCGGCAGTCACGCTTGCAACCAACACGATCAACGAGATGGTCAATTGTAGTCGAAATCTTTAATACATGAGCTTGTATTGATTAGTGCAACCATCAAGTTTTATGAAATAGTAATAAGGCGAAAATAATAAGAGAAGTGATAAACTTTAGCCGTAGAGGCAAAGTGTTTAATTAATTATTATTGTGAAACTGTTGTGTGTTAAAAATATTTGGAACGCCCCCCGCGGTTTTTACTAGTCTTATTAATCTGATAACGACGAACGCAAAGAAATAATTTAGTTCATTAGACCAATTTATAAGGTAACAAGTGATTTTTGGACGTTATTTGGTCACGATTCCTAAAAATTTATTACAATGTTATTTTTTAGTAAATATGTCAAAAATATTATAATAAAATGGAGTACCTATAATAAGGCTAGTTTTTCTACAACCCGGTTACTACGCTCTAAATATAAATTTGATTTGTATTTATGTAATATTTATGTGACACACATTTTAAAAGATTTTAAATGGAAACTATAATTATTTCTACTGCTCTATATGATAATGTTCTCATTGTGGACAGTATAACAGCCTTACCAGATATAAAGTGTTTAAGTTTTAAGTAAAGACTTAAGTATATTACTGGCTGATAACATTTAAAAAAATCATTGCTAGAACATACACACTTGTTATAATATACATCTACAAGCAATAAATTGAACTGGTATTTCTATAAGATGCGTTCAAAAAACAGAGTTCAAAATGTATAATGATTTCTATAAAAATACAACGCAGCCAAATCCCAGTTCGTTTTACATTATATAAACCAACTTTATTTTAATCTCATTAAATTTTGTAATTAAGAATTTAATATTAATCCAGGTCACAATAAAAAGCTAAAAGAATCGTTCCTTCGAAGTCTCGAGCCAAGTAATTGAGAATATAGAAGTAACTTTATAGGCCTACACAAAATTTTCATAATGTAATACACTGAAAGTATTGTGTCATTTATATTAACTGTACCATTATTAAATATTGTTCGTTACAACAATTTTTTTTTTAAATTAAGTAGTAGAAATATTTCATAATTAGCTCAGCGTGTTCCCCAGCACAAGCAAAATATAAACAACACCAAATGTTTGTTTCTGTGAAGGCGAAGACCATTAGCATTTAAATTTTGTGTTACGATATTTTAAATTCGAAGAATTTCAAATGAGTTCGTGGTTTAAAACAGTCTTGCTACCCCATTAACCATAGAATTTCATGTTACGACAACGCGAAAAGAATGCATTGTAACAAATTATCAATTCAATCTAGATAACATGATAATTTCAATTGATTTTTAACCCTAACACTGTACAGTAAAGTCTACATTCCCATATTACATACAAGATGTTCCCAACGGTTTCTTTTAGTCGGCCACGGTTCGTAAAGTTTTAATGCAAAAAAAACTAGATAATTATGTAATTAGACATATATGCATGCAGTGTCATATCTCTACACACGGATAGCATCACACCAGTAGTATCGCATGCCTGTTAGAGCCGAGAATACTTCTAATATCTATATATTTCTGAGACAAGAACATCTTTTAACGAAAGACTGAAACACAATAGGACGCATTGGTACGTGAAACTTTATAAATTCAACCTCCTGACTTTTCACATTTAATGACAAAAAAAATATTATTATCGCAAGACGATGCATCGGTTACAATTAAGTTTTATTAAAATACGTTAATCATGTAAAGAATCTATGATCGGATGTTATGTTCGTGTAATATATTTATTTCAGTAATTATTATACAATTAAAATGCGTGCAGTGGATGACCGTAATCCGGTTTAGTGATTCTCTTCAATGAAACTATGGTTTAAACATTATTTCAATAGTTCTAGGATGTATTTGTGAGAAATGTGCCCAGAATTGCATTGGGTTGAATGTTTAAATAGCAAGATGTAGACGACTAGGTAAGGTGATATCGAGCCTGGAGCATATCATGAAAAGTGACCGGTTGAAAACTTAATTTTTTTATACCTACTTGAAGTTCCTAATCGGCCCAGACCGTAAACATTAGCTTTCTCAATGCTGAATGACAATAAAAGGCACTTGATTGATTTTTTGTCGTACGTAGTTTATAAATAGATTGTTCTAGTACATTCTTTCACTCCAGTATGGAAGGTCGCAGATTGAGACCGCCGCCGCTCTCCGGCCAACAGCCTCGTTCAATTGGTCTGTTTGTCTATAATATATCAAACATATAATTTGATATAAGAAGACACTAAAATGATTATAGTTCCATTTATATCAATAAACACTAACAAGTGGAAAAAAAAATTGTAAATCTGTGTAATGGAGAACTTCATGACGACGAACTCAGAATTACTTGTGAGTTCAAGTTCGATCATAAATATGTTATATGCTAATGGAAGCCAATAAATAAAAGAGGTTCTTAAATTGAATAATATTGTATGCTTAAGTTAACGTTATCAAGATTATTCAGAGCTATTCAAGCGACTTTGATTAGCTCGTTACGTGTTGGTTGCAAGCGCGACTGCCGATTGGGAGGTCCTGGGTTCAAATCCCGGGTCGGGTACTACTGGATTTTTGTAACTCAGAGTGTCTACTTGTGGCCCTGAGTGCGAATATGCTCGGCGTATGGCGTATTCATCACTATCGATCCTAATCCATAATTCCAGTTTAATCAATAACTAACCCATAGTTCGATGTTAAGGTATTTGGTGAACCGTGGGTGTTTATTACACTCCTCTGCTTACCTAAACTGACGCATATCCATAGACCTCTATTGGAATGTATCTTTTGTTCCATAAAGTTCATTTTGTGGTTGAGTTTGATATATCTGTAACGCGATAGTGGACATGTACCACCAATTCACGACCAAAATAGCGGGATGAAAATAAATACGAAAGGCATGCAGAGAAACAACGAAGCTGTCTAACCGCACTCTATTCGTGTTATACTTATTTATATAAGAAAAAAAAACAATGACTTTTAACTGCATACCTACCGAAAATTATTTTCTTCGGTCAGAATAACGGTTGCGGGCTGCCGGCGTTTCGTAATAACCGTCAGCGGTCAAAATGAGATTAACAAAACAATGACTGCCCTGGCGATGGTCGAATCTGACCGCCAGTTTGCGGGAATTCGTACATGTTATTTTTAATTGACTTAATGTTAATTACAGGTTTAGAAATCACTTCATGGATCAGTTCATCTAGATATCAATGTTAAACCACTATTGCATTTCAACATACGCTACGTATCAATGTTATATGAAAGAATTAAATACGAATAAAAAATCATACTAAGTCGAATTTTGAAACTTTGATTTATTTATTGACTGCCTCGTTGATCGTGTTGGTAGCAAGTGCGACCGCCGATTGGGTGGTCCTAGGTTCGATTTCTGAGTCGAACACAATTTTCTAATGGCAAAAAGCTCACCGCCTATTCCATAGTGGGATGTATAAGGCAACTTATGGGAGTGTTTTACATTCCTCTGACTACCTCTTCGGGTATAACAGGCGTGAAGTTATTTTTTTATTTATTTAAATTATATATTTTTATGTTAATATAATGTCAATCAACATCAATCAAATATATCGTGCATAAAGTATCTACCTACTTAATCAATATGACTTTACCCCAAAAAAGTTTAGAAATTTATATGTTGCACAAATATAAATTTACGCTTCCAAGAGATTTACTTAATAAATTAACAAATATCTGTAAAATTCATTCTGGTAATTATCAAAACTTCACGATAAATATATGTACTCTGATAAAGCAGATTTCTTTTTGTCTTCCGATAGGTATATTTAAAATGGCACTTAGCGCGTCTCCCCAAATCAAGACAGACGCAGTACTAAACAGAAAAGTAAGAATTTGTTTTAATTGACTTTACTCCTAACTAGCTTAATTTATAAAACATTTTAATTTCCTTTTCGCTGTAGCAATAGTCTTGAAACTGGGCATGACTTAAACTATCTACATTGCTAATGTGTCGCAATTCGTCTTGGTGAAAATGAGGGTTAACAGTTATGGTGGCGGAAGTACTTAACAAACGCTGAAAGCTCCCGACTACATTTGTATGCTGATCTAAACACAACACGCAGAGTAGGATAATGGCTCGCTATTTGTCGCCGCGTCTGCGCTATTACTATTAAAATGGACCGTTAGAAAAATATGTCGTTGTGAGAACTGACGCGAATCTGCGGGTGGCGCGTCATTATCACCCGTAGACGTTCGGTGACATCAAAATTACATTAAGTAATCACTGAACACTTTTGGGCGTAAACAGATAACACGAAACCTCGAGCAGTAATATGTAATAGCCGTTTGAGTGCACCGAAAGATAATATGTTAAAGGTTTTGTCTATGCATTAATAATAAATAATGTCAGGTGATTTTAGTTAAAACATATAAAAAATCAATGGTAATAGAAATGAAACTAACCGTATTGAAGTAGAATAATTAAAGTTGCTTAATAGGTTAGCATTAAGTTTGTTGCCGACATGTAATTGTTATCTCAAAACTAGGGCACTCGATCGATGCTTTCTTATTACATATAATAATAACTGAAAATAAGACTGATCCCTGGTATTGCTTTCATGTTTAATCACACTGACACTGTATTACGTTTGTTTTATTATAAACTTAACGTGTAAATGTATTAACAAAATCACACAACCCCTAAGCATTGGTACATTTAGTTTAAAATATAACAGACGATAAATAAAATGTACTTACTTCGTAGAATGAATCGATGATGTAAGGCAGCATCTTCAATAGAAATATTTCACATAACACACGAGTGCACATAACGAAAAAAAACCTACAAAATAAACTGAGGACACAAAAAGTTTTTTGAACGATACGACGCGGTGTGGTCTGGTAGGTTATCTTACAAATATTATATTAAAAAATATTCAATCGTCCGCTACTTGATATGTAAAAATAACAATTAGTCGTGGCAAACGCATTGCACACATTTAAATTGTTTGCAGCACAATAACATAGAATTGATTTATATATGTAATTATAAACCGTAAACACATTTCGATTTAAGAACTATGGTTTTCCTGAAATCGTATGGTTCATTATTTTACAAATATCACGAAATCAAGCCCAATACAATCATGAATCATGTACACGCGAAGTTTTTTTTTAAAATTGTATAATTCACCTGATATTTCCAAGCTATTTCGCTTTCCCAGCTAACAAGACTATGACTAGAATATTTTGGTACAATTCAGCGGGTGAATCCCTTCCTTAGGTTAGTACAATAATTAGTGTAAAGTTAATAATTGTAAGTTCAATAGTCCCTTTTAGCAATAAATACATGTCATATACACCGTTTGGCCCCGGTCCTTCGCTATATTATAGTTCGTAATAGCAATACTTCGGAGTCCAAACATCTGCATTGAAAAATCAGATTAATTACTCATTCTCTAAAAAAATCTAGAAAATTCACAGCAAAATCCGTAGCATCTTACAATATTATACATACAAATAAAAGTAAGAGGGATCGTTAACACTCGTAAATAAACGAGGCCAGTGGGTATTGCTCGTCTGCACTTTTACATGTAACGAGTCAAACGCCATTTAGTACAGACAAGGACAACGAAGGCATGAAGGGAAAATACCGCAAAAATCTGACCGTACATTCGGCACCAAATACATCACAATTCAAATTTAGATCAAACATATACTGGATACATTCCACAATGTCGATTACAAATTGATGTGTTTTAATATTGTAGGAATTTTTAATATTTTTCAATAGGTCTCAATCCCGGATCGGTTACTATTGATTTTTACTGAATTAGAGTTTCTAGAAGTGGCTCGGAGGCTTGATGTGTAGTCGATGTAATGCAATAGATTCAGCTTTAGGTCTATACATATTGGGACTTACACACGGTTGGTGAAACGCGAGCGTATATTAAACGCCTCTACCTACCCCTTCGCGGATTACAGGCGAAATGTTACGTTAAAATAATGTTCCTGCTGTTACCCGCTATGATCAGATGAGTGTGAAAATCGAAGTGGGCCTTAATAATGATATAGTACTCCACTTCGCATATGCAATGTTATGATTTCGAGGATTCTATTATACAGTGATTGGTTCGCGACCCATTTTGAGGTTATTGTGGCAATCACATTCAACCCACTTGAATGTGTTAGAAGGAGACTGGCTGGTCGTGATCAAATTTCACAGAACAATAATGAACGCTGGAAATACGCTCACTTTACTGTATTTAGTTCAGTACAGATACTCGTAGTTCTGAGCTGATTATTTACAATTTGATATAATTGTTTAGCCTTGCTCAATTTCCATAGAATTTACCGAAGATATATACTAGAATTCAATATACAAGTTTGTCACACATAGTGGCGAAATTCACGATGATACTTGTATTTGTGGCAGACTTAATATATTTCTGCGTAGTAGGTACATACAATGTTCATGGGTATTCGTTTGTTTTGATGATACCAAAGATGTTACGGTTGAGCAGTTTAGAGTCATTACAGAACTAATAAACAATAGAAGAGACAAATTATTGCAATAATATCAAAACTAACCACAATTCGACTGTAAACGAATACTTGAATGAAAACGATATTGTCTTAAAAGCACGTTTGCGGTCGACAGGTCATCTCGATTGAATGTCTGAGTTGTATACAAAAATAATTCGAGAAACGATCGAGCTCATTTGGAAACAGTTGTCCAAAAACCGCTTTAAAAATGTTGTAAAATATTATTCTATTTGGAAAGTACAGAAGAAAAAAATATCAAAAAATGCTATTCTCCGTTTGATGTCAAATTTTACGGTATTTTTGGGAAATAAATATGAAATAAAAATACGAAATTATTTTAGTTAAAATTACATTCACTCTATTTACTGGACGACCCTTCATTAAACGATGTAAAAGTAAATACAAGAATTGACGACTGTAACTTTCTATTAAGTCATGCTTTAGTTAGCAAAAAAATTTAAAACTTTTTTTGTAAATTCTTGGTTGTTATCGTTAAACAGCTGAATAACCGTAGCATAGCATCTAACTACTCTCTGACCTACATCTTTAGTATCGCTTCCTTTAGCCGTTCTTGACGCACTGCGAATGCCAAATGCCATTTTCTTTTCCGCCATTCCCCAGCTGCAATGCAGCGAGAGCACTAGAATTCTATTTGTTTTTAACGCCACAGATATATTATTTTTTATTTGTTAATCAATGCAGAGTGAGAAGACATGGCTAGTATTTCACATAATAATGCTATGTGAACGGAAACTTAACATGGGGCGTGAAAAGAGGGTTATTAGATATTAAAATGGTTTTTTCGCCCCAAAATGGGGACTTTGCTGTTGTTGCAGTATTAAATAAACATGAGAATGCCTGCCTCTTCGGCAATTAAAGGCGTGATGTTACACTATTAGTAACAAGTCGGTTTAACTTAGTTTTATTGTTCTTTTGTCCAGTATAAATAAACATTATATTTAAAAAAGACGAGCTCATCCATAGATTTTATTTATTTTACAAGCTATTCTTAACATCAAAGGAAACCTGAACGCATAAACATTCTAAATTTACTAGAATTACAAGTATAGTGAACAATAAGTCTGTCTTCACTTTATAAACTATTAAAGAAATAACCATTTTAAAAGTTAAAAGAACTCCTGGAACAAATTTTTAATGGATAGACTTGCGTTGTATCCGGTTTTACGAAAAGTCCCCTGCAGTGTATTTGAAATATTCTAGATTTATCTGGCTGAATCTTGTCAAACGAATGTAACACATGATCATTTCCGTAATCCCCGAAGAGGTGGGCAGAGCAGTGTAATACACTCGCGCCTAACAGTTGCATTTAAGTCGCACAATGGAATAATGGCAGACCCACTGCCATACACCGGACACGAATGCTCACTCTGAGCCACTGTTAGTAGAAATTTTAACTAGAAATTCTAGTCAGAAAAATCTAATAAAGCCTAATCCGGGAACTGAACCCACTACGTCTAAGTCGGTAGTCGCGCTTGCAACCAACACGATCAACGAGGCGTTCAAGCTTATTAGATTACGATCATTTGCTTCTAAAACTAAATAAGACTATATAAAAAGTCCATTGCTTTTGAAACTAAGTAAAGACTGATTACAGATTTTCTTTAAATATACCTTAAACTTTTATATAAGTTCATATATAAATATAATTTACCGCAGCCTAAATTGACTTAAATGTTTCCGATTTACGTGACGTTAGGCTGTACCTACTCATGTTACGCAAATTGAACAATCAGAAAAATATTCACAATAAATATTTACTTAACAATGGTAATTTGAAGAGGAAATTTTTTTAACCACTTGTATTCTTTGAGGTACCTGAATTAATTAAAATGTAATAGAAAG
>DWEI01004766.1:0-11381 GCA_018245875.1 Mysoria ambigua
AACGTAACCGGTGAATCGTGGGAATGTTCTGCATTCCTCTGCCTACCCCTTCGGGGATTACAGGCGTAAAGTTACGTGTAATATTAGTATATTTTTACTGACAAAAAATTGGTTATATGTTGGCGTGGGATGTAGCAATTCTAATATAAACTGTAAATGTGCAAGGCCCTTATAAAACCTTGATTGAATAATTTAAGGCCGTTGTACAAATTCGGGCGCGAACCTAACACCTCGTGTATAATTTGATTATATCACTTCAATGTAACACCACGCTTATGATCTCCGGAGAGGTAGGCAGAGGAGTGCACTACACTCTCACGTTTCACAGTATTATATGTATATTGCTATTTTATGTTTACATGCGTGAATTAAAATTATTCATACCCTTTTTAAGCATATTGTTCACCCACACAAACACGAGAATAGGTATAGTACAAAATAAAATAAAAAAATCATTGCTTAGGTAGATTCGGATTGCCAATGTTGACGGATATAGATTCTTCAACACAAGAACTTTTATAGCTTTCAGACTTAACTTTTAATGTACTACGGTCGAATAAACCACCACCGGACCACCCGCACTATAAAAAGACGTAAACTTAATTTTCGAAGTGGCTCGAAGCCTGGACTTTTTTTTTCGAAGTCTGGACATATGCCCGGTGTATAGCAATCGACTCACCACCTGTTCCATAGTGTAACGTCAGCATAATTAGTAAAACTACACTGCCCACCTTTTTGGATATTACAGGCGTAATTTTACTATCGCTTAATATATTTTTTGCTTTAGTCGAACTCAATATAACACCCATAAAAACTGTTCAGTAAAGCGCGAAGCAGTGGAAGCCATAAATTTAACTTTGATCAAACAGAACGCTAGAGCCGTCTCGTGGTTGTTTCATCTGTTGTTGAACAAACAGTAAACTTGATCTTATTGTCTTGTTTAATTTAATTTATTAAGCTTAAAACTCGCCCAATGAACGCTTGTTTTCGGCTGAGAATAAACGCATACATAGATATAAATGTCCCATTCACACGCGTTCCAGAACATTCCGAGGCGTGTTTGTATAACCCAAGCGCGATAACTCGAAACTGGTGTGAAAACGTCATAAGCGCCAGTTTGTATAGTGCGCAAAGATATTTTATAAGATTTCCAAATACACTCCCGAAGATTGTTCACTGCAGTGTAGTTGTATTTTAATTACAAATGGACGATATTTAATCTACTAGAGGACTACGTCTATGGCCGTATATGACGCACATAGACACCTTAAAATTTCACGTCAATTATTATGGTCAATAATATTTAATTTTAAGTCTAAAACACGCCATAGTCATCGTAAATTACAAATAGTAAATTAGAAGCATTGCAAAATGAAAAACGGCGTTCTAAAATTCAAATGATCATGTTCTAGGAAAATCGATTTCAAATATTTTTCGACCCACAATAAAATATCGATATTTTAAATGAATATGCCGCTTACGTACAAATCTTCAAGGATATATTTGTATGTGTGCAGGCTTATCGAACCGATATCAGATCCATAGACATCATTTAATCATAGATATACCCTGAAACGTAGAAAATACATCAACAATATAATCTTTGATAATGCACACACATTGTTCTTTGTAGTTATAGAAGTATAAATATATTAATATAAGATTCATGATGATAATGATTTCTATTATTTCTTACAAGAGTCTCTTTGAAAATAAGTTCTATAAAATACTTATTTATCAAACACTTTACTTTATCATGATAAGATTTATCTTCGTAACTATTTCTATCCTCACATTGTTAGACACGAATCTCCTCACATTATGATAACGATTATGGTCATCATTTGCTAAGTTATTCAATCAAACATGGTATTCTAAATCCTATCATGGTATTCTAAATCGCTCTATATACATATTGTAGCTTGTAACGCTATAAAGAGTTCCGGGACTAACCAGTCTTGTACCAGGATGAAGAAGATTATACTTAGTCTTTGTTCCACTTAATATAGCACGAATATAGAAAATGTTATTTATTGTTCACCTTATGTGTCTATGGTTGCGAAATTCTCGTTTTAAATAGCTCAAGCATTTAACTAAATCGCATTCCATTAGCATTTCTACACACATCGAAGGCTGTGCAAAACAGACGACAATTTTCAACGAACCGATAAGTATTATCATAAGAACGCATATGTATCATTTTCTGCTCCTTGCGCACAAGTGTTTTGATTATGTTACACTGAACATACGTACAGTTGGTTAATTCATATTTATATAGAAACAAAAATAGTAGAAAATAATGCCACATTATTGAAAAACGTGAGACAATTGTGATGTGATAAGATGTGTAAATGATATGGAGATGTCAACGTTTCAAGGTACATCGCTTTATTCTTGTTTTAAATTTTATTATATTTTTTGAGTTATGCATTTTCTTGATTTTTCTTTTGTTTGTTCTATTATTTAACTTATAATAATAAACAGAAACGGTAACCTGAGCCCAAAGCAAATATTAAGAAAGCTTGTGTGATTGTAACCTGACGGCAGATAAACTACATGTATACTTATAAATATATACTGACACAGATGTTTAAATAAATATATTTTTATGTCGTTGATACAATTAGCATAGGTCTTGGCTAATTAGTGATCAAATGGCCTCATACGATTTGTTCCAGGTTTATCAGCAAAATCCAATAACATTCCTTAAAATGTAATATAACTTTAGAAAAACAATAACTCTATTTCATAAATTATTACTCACTGGATCACTTATATACGTTATATATGTACATATGGCATGGGTGAAATATTTATACTCAACCAAAAAATTAATCCCTTAAGACAGTAAAAAGGCGGCAAGTAAAATTAATTAAGCCAGACTTGGCTGTATGTGGTATTCTTCCATTCGCTTTTTGTTCGCAAAAACTGAAACAGAGCGAAAATGTGGTCTTGGCGGGAAATGAAATTTCAATGTTGTATGTTTTAACTAATGGTGTCGCCACCATGTTTTTAAGAATAGCTATATTCCGCTACGTTAAGCTTTATTTCTATATATATTAATTCTATAATCATCGATATGAACTCAGTAGAATCCAATATATACTTATTCTCCATTACTTCAGTAGCAATTATCTTAAAGAGCACAGAGTGTATTTAACATTTTAGCGTATTTCATAGGATAAGTGAATACTTTTATGATAAGATCTAAACTTATGCCTTACTAGTGCCTTAATACATTAATCTTAAAAGAAGGTACTTGGTTAAAAATATCTTTGTACAAAAGTATAGAAATTCTTTATTTCAACATAGTACTTATTCCGTCTTTAAGCATCATTAATCGCAACAGTTTTTGGTAGAGCTACCAGGATCGCATAAGTCTGAGAAGGGTTGACCGTGAAATTGGACGTATGGACCCTTGAGAGGGAGGCTAGAAATCGTGAATAACCGCTTCAGGTTGGGCTATTTTTTAGACTGACTTGTTTAACTTTGAAAAGTAATGTAAAATCGACGATATACATACTGTAATATATTATTTATTCCCGCAGCATATTGTCTGCCTTGAATTTACACATATGTACATTTACTAAAATAATTATGAATAAAATAGCAATGAAAACATTTGAAAAATAACTATGAATACTTATCACACTTTCTTCTCAAACTGCCATCATCAGGTCCATTATCACTTTTATCGTTCCTCTTTAGAACACAGTCAACTTACTGTCATAACAAGATCTGTTTGAATATTTATGACACAGGGGTATACGAAAATTAAATAGTATTAATTGCCACCACATGCACAAGTTTGAAAAGGGTTAGACTTTTAGCGCGACGTACAGTCCCAAAGGAGGCGGGGCTTAAGACCTATCATTAATTTTCACTGACGAAGGTCTCATGTCAATCTGTTAAGTACATTATGTAGAAGTAAGATAACGGTATCTAATTCGTCTAATCAAATTCGATCTATTAAAGGAAGTAATCAAATTGTTATTGTTGTTTAGTTACGACAGTTACGACAGTGTTGTTTAGTTACATGTCAATCTGTTAAGTACATTATGTAGAAGTAAGATAACGGTATCTAATTCGTCTAATCAAATTCGATCTATTAAAGGAAGTAATCAAATTGTTATTGTTGTTTAGTTACGACAGGTTCCTTACGGAATAGGCTGAGAGGGCCAAGCGCTAGTTACCTTTATCCTTCTACAATATTCATAAAAGAAATTATAGTATTATTAGCTGCTTTGACTGGTAAAATGTTTCGAATTGTGATCTAAGAAAATAAGAAAAATAATATAGGAATAGAAAAGGAAAATGAAACAGGAATAAATATATACGAATCATACATCTGAAAGCATATTTATATATTATATTTGGCTCTCAGTATTAATTTTATATTAATAATAATAAGAATACATTTACCGACTCGCTGCCGGAACGAGGGAGGTCGTAAGAGACGCTGGCAGGTTGCGGTAACTCGCATCTGCCTAAGCACAGACAAATACTCTGACTGCCTATGCGCAGTAGCGGAGGTGATGCGAGGGGCAGTGTTCTAGGGTCTCCGACTGTATGCCCCGCGTGGGGATTAATAGCATAACCCCTCGTAACAGGGCTCAGTGGACTCAAATAAATTGGTGATGTCAAATAATCTACTGTACAACAAAAATTCCCGTCGACCAAATATAAACTCTCCAAACTTCACAAGAATATTTATGAGTATTTCGTCATCGCAATGTCCTTCGACGGCGCACGAGATGTTTGCTTTAACGTTAGTCATTAGTCAGGCATTAAGTGTCTAACGGATTGATTGTGTTTACTTGACGATCCGAGCACATTGACGTTATCTTGTACACGTTGAACGGAAAATAAAGTGTTTTACGATGTAACGAAGAACAGTGATTTGAATTAATAAAATATTCAGTACCTATAGTTAATGTTAGTCGGATATCAAAGTGTTATCGAACGTGATTGAAGTGTGATTTAATTTATCATGTGCACGTTTAAGAGTGCTTGATTTTGATTTTTTTTATTATCATATCGCAGTGTGAAATATTAATTCAATAAATTATTATCTAGTGACTATATAGTATGTTTAGTGAATCAGAGTCTGCATTTGTGCCCGATGTATAGCGGCGTATACCAAATAGTAAAGGAACAAAATAGCATAGTTAACGCTAAAGGCCTTCTCTGCCAGAAATCATTTGATATTCCATCGCACTCATAACTGGTGAAAAGTGGGAGTAGAACTACATTCACTGCCTACCGCTTAGAAGAAAGACGTTATGTTATGGATAAGTAAATGTTATATGTACCGTTTTTCACTAAATATGTTTTTTTGTATAAATGCATTTAATACATTAAAGAAATCACAAAAATGATCTTAGAATCATAAACGATATGTTCTAGTCTTACAAAAAATAACTGTCTTACAAAAAATAATCCATAGTCATATTTTTTATTATCAGTGTATGTATACATTGATAATTTACCGAGTTATGACCAGATTTCGACTTTTAGTCGGTAACTTAAATTTCTGTCGTTACTAATTATTATTATATGTATATGTCAAATTCATTACGGGGTAGGCAGACACACCAAGTGCGAAATTAAAGATTTGTTACATTTTGTTGTAACCACTATTTGTGTAGATATTTTTTTGATATTCCCTTGGGAAGTTAATGATAAAATAAAAATAAATTATACACAAATTTTATTATTTAAATTATTGTTATAATAAACAAGAAAATTTTAGAAAAATTTAAATGTTGAAGAAAGTCGGTATTTGCACGTTACTTCGAGTAGGTAAGTGAAATTATAATTTTGTATTTTTTAAGTTTAATATTAGTACAATAAATCATTATCATAATCGGCTTATCGTTGACCACTGCTGGGCATAGAGCTTCCCTGAGGGTTATTCCCAAAATCCCAATAAGCTTTAGAAGCGGCGCAGCAAATTTTTGAATCAGTACAGAAAATTTAGTGGAAGTACAATAACTTATAAACTAAATCGTTAGAATATTTTTTTTATTTCAAACATAAAAGATTAGTGTCAGTGTAGCTAATTAATAAATTAGCCTGGAATTTCGTTAAAATTTTCAACTACAAAAAATCTACCGTGTTAATAGTTAAATTTACAGTATTTTCTAAAAGAAAGCCAGCTACTGCATTTAGGCTAATGTTGCGTTCCTCTAATTACAGTAATTAAGGAACTGTGTGAGTCTCGTGTGCAGCGACATTACATCCTCTAAACTATGGCTGGCCAGTTTATTTTTTATATAGTTTTTTGGTCATGTTAAGTGATAATAAAATTTCAGCGCTAAAGCGCTAATAAATGCTATTTGAATTGATTTTATTAATTTAATATGAAATACGATATGCTAGAGCTGCTAGGCTTATACACCTCTTCATACAAGTTTCAATACAGTCTAGATTTGTAAACAAAATAAAGATAATAAAACTTAATTTAGAAATATTTTGATTCAAAATACATTTATTTTTATTTTATTTATTAATTATTTATGTTACTATAAATGTCAAGTTCTAGAAATGTTATTTCCCAAACATTATCTGTATTTTTTCGACACTTTTATCGTTCCACTGTTGAAGCACGCGTCTCCTCTCAGAAGAAGAGGGTTGAGGAAATAGATAAGTTAAGTTCTAACGATTGTTATTTAACGTTGAGTTCGACAATATGCCAATTGTATTATATTACGTTTTTTTATTAGCATTAACCTTGCTAGTCTTCGGCGCTCTTTGTGGGAGGCCTATGTGCAGCAGTAGACTGATGGGGGTGATGATGTCAAATGTCCGATGACAGTGGGTTATGTCCGTGTGAGACCGAGTGGTGGGAATCTAGAAAGCTAGAAAGCTAACAGCCTGTTATTTTCTTGCGTGGTAGTATTAGTCTCTAACTCATCTAAAAACGGCCAGGGTGACATTCCTCATTGTCATTCATCCGTGTGACAAATATTTTGTCTCCTACTTCCAGATATAGAGCGCGGTATCCCGGAGGAACCAGAGAATCTTCGGCCGCTACTAGGAGATAATCAAAATGGCGACCTCACACCCTCCAGACCTCTGAGACCTCAACACTTGAAGTTCGACGGCAATGTATTTAGGTAGGTTTAAACATATTCCCTTTTTGTATCTAAGTATTAAATGACCACGTCTTGCGGTGGCAGGTGATCACTACAGTCTATTATATTAGGGTGGGCCAAAAAAATATTTTTAATGCACTCGAACGGATAAATGTCTAGAGTAAATCAAAACAATATTCTTGTAGGAAATTTAACGATCCACATAAAAGGTTCGAGATGATTTTTTTGCTAAGTTGTTCCGTTTAAAAGTTTTCCGAGGTTAAAGTCATAAACATTATGGAGAAGATTCTCGATTAAATATTCTCAATGAACTATAAGCAAATAGTAATATCCAACGATTTGACTGATTTGTTGCTTTAGTGGTTATAAGCCCTATCGCCGAGCAAAGAGCTTAGGTTCGACCACCAGGCCGGACGACGAATTACTGGTCCAACTCTAACTTCTCCATAGTACCACATAATGCAGATTTATGCACAAAACATTACCCGTGAAAAATTGTGGTATTGCAGTCCTCTGCCTACCTCTTCAGGGAAATACACCCGTCATGTTACTTTCGCTAGCGTTATCCGAGAAGAATTTATTTGTTGCTACTCTGTATTCAACACAACGATATTTAAATGAGCAATAACTGGTTTTTTTAGTATTTCATTTATTGCGCTATTAAAATCTTTTACATTGCAAGGTCTCTGATATGGATTGTCTGTTTATGGACTATATCCACATTCGACTGATAAATAAAAATAGACCGTGAAAAACTTAGTATTTACAACCATCAGTTGTATCTGACATAAAAATAAAAAGAAATAAATGTCTAAATACGTGTTTATATACATACTATCACGCCTTTTTCCCATAGCAGTAGGCTTAGGCGTGGGAAAAAATTACCACCAACTACTTTCTTGGCGGACTTCCCTCGCACTACACGCATTAAACAATAGAAAAATCAATTGTCTAAAACGTTGAGGAGAATTTCAATCTAACAAAATCAATCGAGTATCTAAATGTGGGAACACACGCCTATGATGGGGTAAGCGACACCTACACACAATGGTTTCACATTGACAAGTTTTACGAGCTTGTGTTGCGACGCCTTCGTTATTGAACCAATGCAACTCAGAAGTGGCCTTTGTCTAACAGTGGGATGCAATAGGATAATGATGATTGTGGTGATGATGATGATGATGAACGTAATTTGTGCGTAAATACTTTTAAAGTATTCACTCTGGGTTGGAAAAATGTGTTATGTTTATATAATACCAGTGTTATTATATTTTAATAAATAATAATCACAGATATTAAGTTTAGTCATAATGCAGTCGCAGTGAGGTATAATAGTACAGTAAAACCTTGAGACTACATAATAGCTAGCAATTTTGTTAACAATGCACTTAATTACATCCATACATATATGTCTTCTAGTAGTTCGACATATTTGAAATTTTATTTTATTTTGCTATAGCTAAAGTTTATACTATTATTCCTGGGTTGGAAAACCGCAGGCCCTCGTTACTTGCATTTTAAGCGAAATTTAATTTTAAACAACCGGTAAACAAAGTTTCGTACCAACGGCAAGGTCTGTAGGAATGCAAGCGGTTTTGCCAACTTGTTGCATTATACGCAGGAAAATGTTTAGACGATAGCAAGGCGACCTGAATTGACGAAAATCTTACAAATGAATACCTAATAACAACAATGTATTACTGAATATTATTATTACGATATCTAAACTATGTGATAGTTATTTCTTGATATCAAGACATAATTCTTTTTTCACTCAAGGATACCTTTATAAAAATAGTGCACCACAATTGTTCCTAATTAAAACAGCCCCCGAAATTCTTCCCAGCGTGTGACGATCATAAATGTAGCTTGATGCTACGTCAGTAAAAATTATAAAAAGTATCCCCTGTACGTACTCCGGTTACTTGCGAGAAACTTTATCAATTGACTCCTTACGTAATAATAAAACACGTATTAATGAAACACGCGTATTAATTAACATCGATATATTAACAAAGTAATATCGCTCTTCGAATATTAAAAGTCAGCCATTACCTACGCAAAAGCAAAGAAATTATTTAAAATTGAGCGACCAATTTACAACTCGGCGCCTTACCCCGGAGCTAGTTACGAATACTGATGGCATCTCTTTGGAAAATTTCCGTTTTAAGATTATAAATTTGCTCGTACTCTGAAGAAAAACATCTCGAGGAAACCTGTTTAGCTTATAGTTAATAAAAATACATTATTTAAGCCGTATAAAATCTGTCAACCCGTACCGACAGCTAGATTGACTTATTATGATCTTAACCCTCTCATTCTAACCGTACGGAAATTATATCCAACAGTGGATCTCACGTCTTAAAAAATCTCATCGCTCTTCGAACGCTACATAATTATATACTCTACATTGCGTTCGTTTAGGAAACCACCAAGCCACAGTCATCTCCACAAGTTATTACTGGAAACACCCTCTACGGTATCCACGCCGGACACTACGCCCGTGCTGGAGGCGACCGAAGGTCTGCCGAAGAAATGGCGTAGAAGTGACAGAAGACTCAGGAGGCTCAATACTGAGCTTCTAGAAGCTATCGAGACGCACGATGTTGAAGAAGTTGAAAGGTAAACAGATTAATTATGGATAAATAAAAAAGAACCAGTTTTTTTCAGTAAACGTTAACAACTTTCCAGGCTCCTAAAAGCTGGTGCTAACCCAAATGCAACATGCCGCCTGGACCTGGTGTCGGCGTGCCACGTGGCAGCCCTGGCAGGTGGAGACTCACTCTCCCTCCTCATCAAGTTTGGTGCAGAGAAGCACAGGCTGGACAAGCTGGGGAGAACACCTCTACACCTCGCTGCGTTTGCCGGCAATGCAAGACAAATGGCCATATTGCTGGACTTTCCGGAAAGTGAGTAAGATTTGGGTACAAGATATAAGAGATTGAACAGCCATGTGATTGAGTATTAACCGCTGTCACGCAAAAAGACCTCAAATAGGTCTGAAACTAGATTTATAGACAAAGAAAAATATATATTCATATGTATTTACCTGCGTATAATATAGATAAAATGTTTTCTTGACTGAATGTGTTCATTGGAGTTAATCATACTCAGATGTACGAACTGAAGCAAATTATAGAATGCAAATCTATCCAGAATTGACATTGTACTGCTTTTATCATTTACACTTTTTGCATGAAACCTCAAAATATCTCAGATTATGAAATGATAATATGAAAATGATAGATATAAATTTAAAATAAAATAGCCCAAATATGGTTTTTCTGAGCATATTTAATTGTCACTGACATGTACTTGATCCGTTTGCTAAAATTTCACAAAATTAAAGACTTGTTATAATTTAATGTTCTGTAGTGAAATATTATTATTATTATTATATAAATCAGGCAGACAGTTGAAACAACTGATGATGCCTGTACGTGGCTAGAACAACTGGTTTTCCTTTGCATGTATTTATTTGTCGAGTTGGTTCTTAAAAAATAAAAAATAAAGGACAGTCGATCTTATTCGGTATGACTCATCTCAAGGATGTTGAAAACAATGATTCATTTAGGTCCACTTACCGTATCGTTGCGAATGCTCAACTTCGTTCGTTGGTACCTACCATTGTTATTCAACAGGTACAAAACAGTAAATTCATGTTAAAAAATGACTTTTGAATAAATGCATGTTATGCAACTATATGGTATCAAATGTTAGAACTAAAAATGCTATATGAATATTTTTTATTATTTTACAAAGCCAATAATTACAATTTTTATATACATATAAACATTTAAGATAATCTATTATATCTAAAATCTTGAACATTCAGTTTATCAAGCAACATAACATGCACAACGAGAATATAAAAATGTGCATCAAGAGCAAATTGAAACATTAAAAAAATGAAAAATCCTTTAATTCCACAGATAGGACCAGACCAACTCTGACAAATTATATCCATGAACGGTTTACAAAATGTATATTATCATTGTGGATTATATTGTATCTATAAATGTAGAAATTAAAACTTTAATTTCTTCTCATTACAACAATAAGATGGAATTCGTGATCTGGCGCGACCACAGCTTCCGTTTTCTTCGAAACCAGTCTCAACACCATCAGCTCATCTGTAACGTCCTGAAACCAAAAAAAAACAATAAATACATCAGTTACTACGAACATTAATGGTTCATGAAATTAACAATTAACATTGCATCGCACCTCAAATACAATGTCCACAATCATGATCATTATCGACATCAACTATAATATAAATAT
>DWEI01004767.1:0-11380 GCA_018245875.1 Mysoria ambigua
ATTCAAACGCCAGCCTTATCTGAAATAATAAAAAAGAACAACAAATTGTAGCCAATGTCAGCTCTAATACATGCACACAGTTTGTGTCTATCTGGTGTCAGCAAAGTAGTCGTCTCCTTCGTAGTCTCCTGTCTGTCACAAATGTTTGATGTTTTGTATATGTTTACTTGCACGCCTATCTAACTTTAATTATATGATTGTTATTCGATTTTATATATTTTTTGTTCTCGTATATGTCTTGATCATCGTGATGTCTGTATATTTTTCATGTTGTTTATATTTATTCATTTACTTATAATCTTGAACACAATGTTTTACTGAGTGGTATTCATTGCGTTTACTATAATTGATGTTAACTCTGGATGAAAATGTGTTGTCAGATTCACAGTAATCGCTGAGACTGTATTTAGATAAATTGAAATTACCGGACTATAATACTTATGACGTGATTATAAGTGGACAGAGATTCTAAATTATAGTGTTCCTGAGAAACCAAGCAACATAGCCGAGGCGAGAAACAAATAAATGTTTAACTTTACATTAACAAGAGATAAAATAAGGAATAATGTTATAAAACGATATTAATTTGTCAGTGTGAAAAATATCGTAAAGTTAACTAAAAGCTACACAAGCTTTGATCTATATATAATATCAGTTTAACTTGAAAATCGTTTAAGAAAAAAAGGATTTATGACTGCAGACTACGGTCGGATTTGGAAGTCTAGAGGCCCAGAAGCCATGATGGAGTGGAGGGCCTAATTATTATTTTCCTAGTAAAATACTTTTTTTCCAGTCAAGTATAAAATTATTTCAACGGATTTTACATTTAGGAGTTTATGATATATGGATAACAACGTTATTGTTCGTGCAAGTATTGTTAGTAAAAATGCAAACATAAATGTTAAGGGGGAATTACGTAAAAGTTGCCGCCCCGTCAAAAGTAAAACACTCTTTTTATCTCCTGTGGAGGCTTCGGAGTAGTAGCTTCATGTGTTCTCCCCGCAGTCCGGCCCTGGTGCCGGTGCCGGCCGGTGGACATAGACTAAGTCTAAATGTTTGTCGATATTTCTATTGCATGTTTGGAACTACCTATTTCCAGATAAACCTTAGAAATAGCGCCAAGCCAAACGCACAAAAACACGGGTGTGTTTTAGTAGTGAAATTAAAATGTATCCATGTTTTAAACGCAACCATTGACTTTCATATAGAATGAAAAAAACGCTAGTAGTTGACAAGCGCTTGAACAATGTACTAAAACTAAAACTCGTATAATATTTTTGTAAGTTAATAATAGAAATCCCTGCCCGCGGCGCCAACTGCACGAGTAGGCCATTTTACACTTAGCCGATTTCCCACCGGCCATATGTATGTGAATTAGTAGTATTTTTTCAGCTTCAAAGTTACAATCTTAGCCACATTTTGTTTTGTTCCTGCAATGTTTCGTTACGGTTTTACATTTAGTTATTTTGTCGCTGTTATTTGTCGTTATTTACATTTAGTTATATAATTAGTAATTCACGAGATGTTTTCACGTTTCGAACGTTGAACGTTATTATTGACAGTTATATCGATTGGCCACTGTAAAATTTTATTAAGATTATAGGTTCAAATTTAATTTTAGGGTATTTTCCTTTTAATTTTGTGAATTACAATTGATAGTTTTGAATAAATAAAATTAAATTAAATTTTTACTTTTAAAACTTTTAATAACTGCGGTTGTAACGTAAACATTCTTCCAAAAATATGTTTCGATTAAATATACGGTATTAAAATAAAACGTAAATTTTGACGGCTTAATTATGTACCGGCTGTAATACAATCAGAGGTCCCACACCATGGGCTTACGCCGGTTGCAGCGAGGTCATCACGGAGACGAATTACTGTGTGTAAATGATGCTAATAATTCCGTACTGAACACAGCATGTTGCTGTCCTCCAGATCTACACTAGACCTGCACGTAACAGAGAACCATCATTGGCCTATTACAGTCACCTGAAGGCTTACGCCTATACGGTCTACGCTGAGCAGGCGGTTCGGGGATCGGAGCACACAGCTTCTTGCACCGCGTACGCTGCTGCCCATGAACAGCCAGTGCACGAAGCTGGGCCTGGGCAGACCGCGCGTTACCGCGTTGCCGGCGCCGAGCTCAGTCAACCTTCCGATACCGAAAACCATCACAGACTTATTTCAAAGCCACATGCAAAAACTGTGTCAATATAAATGCACCTCATAATTGTGAACGTTTATTTGATTATTATGTGATAATGCATTACAAAATCAGCGTATTGCAAAAATTAAATTGTTTAATAAACGTGGGCAGAGGAATGCAGAACACGTACCACCAGTTACGTTTACGTCCCGCTCTGTAATAAGTGGTGAGCCTATTGTCATGCATTGGACATATATCACGACTCCATACCACTACTAGAAATACTATATTAAATTTTTTTGTAGTGTTCGACCCGGGACCTCCGGATCGGCAGTCAACACGACCAACGAGGCAGTCGTTGTCGTCTTCTATACTGAAAATTGTTTAAAACACAGTTAATATATATAGTAAATATTATACTAACCTGTGTTTTATTTGTGTAATTCGTGCAAATACTATTGAAAAATTAAATTTGTAATTGTGCGTTGAATTCGTTTCATTAACTGGTAATATTTATTTTACGATGTTTCCATATTGTTTTATCGGTAAATATATTTGATATTGATGTTGATATATAAGCGCCTTTTTACTCATGACAAATCCTTTTGGTTTGTTTCAAATCGGGTTAACATATACTTAACTGAAAATGTATGTTTATTTATTCATCGTCGCTATCCTTACCCTTTTTAGACATAGGTTTTTTTTTTTTAAATCGCACACACACACCACCGATATCTTCCAAGAATTCGGTTTTTTCATTATTGATCATTATTTATTCTCTCATTTTCTAGAACTTTCAAGGAATTCCCTAAATTCGATTAGTGCGTGTGATGTGACCCACGTCGTCGGAATCAAGCAATCCGAAATATATATTTGTAGTATCGGTCTACTATTTCAAACAGATTATGCCCCTCACCACCCCTTCGCCTTCGACTTCTTCCACCTCGTATCACTTTTCGCAAACGCGTTCTTTATCCAATTATCCGAAGATAAATCTCACCTGTGACTACAGAGGAAATAACGTAGGAAAACGTTCTGTTAGAGGGGAAGAAAAAAAAATTATACGTACACATTTTCGCAAACCGTGATTTTTGTTTGACTTGCTGCGATAATGGCTCCCCGGCTATTGAATTTTTATGTGCCTTTGTCAGTATCATGAATTGATGTATTATTTCTTGTTGTTTTGTTCCTATTATATCGTTACGGAAATTTGTGGCAATTTTTGTTTTGCGAATATGTAGGTATTTATACGATGGCCGTTCAATATAGTAGATTGGACTGTACTGTCGTTAAAGTATATCAGCCACATGAATATTGTCATCGAACTCTATTTCGTCTCACTGTTGGCAATGGACCTGATATCGAAAAAAAACGTAACTTCACGCCTGTTATCCCCGAAGAGGTAGGTAGAGGAATGCAGAACACTCCCACGTTTCACCTGTTACGTTTATGTCCCACTATATAATAAGTGGTGAGCCTATTACCATGCATCGGGCACATATCCAGACTCCGAACCACTACCAGAATTCTAGTTAGATTTTCTAGCAGAAAATTTTCTACCGACCGGCAGTAGCACTTGCAACCAACACGACCAACAAGGCAGTCAAACAACAGTATGACCAAGTCAACAGAATGTATAAAAAAGGGAATTGTGAATTTAAAATTATTCCTCTTAAATTGTCGTTTCATTCTTGTTTTCAGAGTTACGAAATCGTTTAATAATTACAATTCCTTGACGGTGTTAATATATCGTCTCATGTACCTTTTGTATAAACTGCATCCCGGGGTAGTAGTGGCTCGGAGTCTGGACGTGCGCCTGGTGTGTGGCAACAGGCTCATCACCCATTCCATTACGGGATGCGAACGTAACTGGTGAGACGTACTCCTCTGCCGGTCTCTTCAGCGATTACAGGCGTGATGATACGGGTTTGTTCCATCTATTTATATTGTTTGCTCATTATTATGTCAAGAATATAAATAGAGCCTTGTTTAACATTTAGATGGCCTTATATGGAAATGTAGCCAATGTTTAGGAGATTTATGTTTATTAGCAAAATAAAAATGGTAGGACAAAGCAAATTATACAAAATGTTATGATAAAATATTTGGTGATCGAAAAAGAAGTCTATACAAAGCAGACTTAGCTTAGAAAGGTTACTTAAATCTGTTATTGTGTGTAATCGGATCTGCCTCCACGTCGCCGGCGCTCCTTGGGCTATGTGAGCACGCGTGATTTGGAGGATGTTTGTCATCTTTAAATCACCTCTGAAAAATTAACATTGCCTTCGAAAAGTCACTTGTTATTTCATTTTTTATGTCGTAATCAAATACAAATTCTCCAAAAAATAGTAGTTGATTTGCTTTATTTTAATGTGGATTGATAGTGTATGTTTCTTAAACTTGTAGCTCGCGGCATAATGTGTCTGGCTGATGCTTTCGTGATTTGTGTATCTTATATCACACCTCTCTGTGGTGATCGAGTTCAAAAAATATGTTGTCCAGTCAGTTTTTTATGATAGTTTGTTATGTCATTTGAAGTCAACCCGGATGATACCATGGGGAAACCTTAAAGCGGAATGGACTTGGCTTTGGAACAAGTTGGCGTTGGTTTATAATAATATGTTGAAGCTATAGTACTATTTTTTTTTGTTGGTTTGTCCCTGTAGCGCGGGACAAGCATACGAGCTACGATATGTGTTGTCTGTCGTGATGACTAAAGGGTGGCGTACAGGGTTATAAGTTCCCAGAGTAAGGGCTGAAAGCACTTCAGCTAGCCATCCCGGGACGGACGTCGATGCGCCTGGCGGTATTTTGTTATGAAGAACAACAGGAGTGCGATGAGGCAATCTTCCTTTCCGACACCGTTGCAGAGATCTCAGAGTTCTCCTACTACTGCCGAGAAAGGTTATCGAGAGGTTTTAAGTGAGTTAAAAATTTCAAATAAATAAAATAATTGCGCGATCCGGCCGAGATAACGTAGCCTCCTGCCTTCTGCTACCTCCTTCTCCTACTGCTGATCCTCCACCAAATATGGTGGTTGTTCTGTTTATGAAGGTTAATTCGTAATGTAACAAATATACATTGTTTCTTGTAACACCCGAACATATAATTGTTTCTTGTAACACCTTGTAACACCCGAACATATAATTGTTTCTTGTAACACCCGAATATATAATTGTTTCTTGTAACACCCGAATATATAATTGTTTCTTGTAACACCCGAACATATAATTGTTTCTTGTAACACCCAAATATATAATTGTTTTTTGTAACACCCGAACATATAATTGTTTCTTGTAACACCCGAACATATAATTGTTTCTTGTAACACCCGAACATACAATTGTTTCTTGTAACACCTGAACATATAATTGTTTCTTGTAACACCCGAACATATAATTGTTTCTTGTAACACCCGAACATACAATTGTTTCTTGTAACACCCGAACATACAATTGTTTCTTGTAACACCTGAACATATAATTTTTTCTTGTAACACCCGAACATATGATTGTTTTTTGAAACACCCGAACATATAACTGTTTCTTGTAACACCCAAACATAAAATTGGTTCTTGTAACAACGAGAAATGTAAAATGACGCCTGTAATCCGCGAAAAGGTAGGCAGAGGAATGCAGAAAACTCCCACGTTTCATCAGTTACGTTTATGTTCCACTATGGAATATCGGGCATATATTCAGACTCCGAACCACAACTAGATCTAAATTAGAAAATTTTTGTAGTGTTCGACCCGGGAATCAAACCCAGCATCTCCCGATCGGCAGTTGCACTTGCAACCAACACAACCAACAATTTTTGCACGTCAAAATGATGTTAGCACCGCTGGTCTTTTGGGAATACAGGCGTGATGTTACGCTATGTTGGAAATTACTTAAACAATACTGAATAACTGAACTAATGCTAATGAATAACTGAACTAATACTAATGAAATAATCCCGAATACTGAATAACTGTTGTTAATATTAATATGAATCAGTGCAGTGTTATTTTACATACAATTCTTCAATTTCATAGATAATTATTTAAATGTGATTGCAATTCGCCGGCTAAAGTGGGTGGTTCTATGAATGATATAAAAGCAAGCGCGGATTTTTTACTCGCATTCGAACTAGTTCAAGCAAGCTAGGCGATCTTCCAAAATTAAAATGAGATTCGCCGTGAGTACATTTAAATATTTATATCAAAGACAAAAAACATTTTTCATGTTATCGAAATAATATTCTATTTTATGAATATATGTGAAATTTGTTCATTAATTTGAAATATGTTTTTGCATGCAGATTGCAGTCCTGGCCTGCGCGTTGGCCGTCGCCAATGCTCAAATCGGCCAATTTCCACAAAGCAACTACGGCCGGTACCAGCCAAGCAGACAGCCCTACAAGCCCTACGTCTCGTACCCAGGAGTTCCCCCGGCCCCCAAGGTGGTCGCGAGCGCGGCAGTGAAGCGCGTGCCCAGCGTGGTCGTGTCGCCCGTGCCGGTCGTCGTGCCCGTCGCCAAGGTGGCCGCCGACGCGCGCTCGGCCGAGATCATCAGGTCGGCGTATGACCTCAACGACGACGGCTCCTACAACTACTAGTAAGTGATTATGTTACATTTCTGAAGACGCAATCCACTGTCATTCATTTTATTCAAATCATCATTTCTAACTATTAATTATTTGTGATAGTTTCGAGACCAACAACGGTATCGCCGCCCAGGCCCAAGGCACGCCGCGTAATTTCGGCGGCAACCCGCCCCTGATACCCGATGTCGCTCAAGGATCCTTCTCCTGGGTGTCTCCCGAGGGAAAGACCATCGCCATTACTTATGTCGCTGACGAGAACGGATACCAGCCCCAGGTACGCATGATTTTAGAAAATGTTATCATCACTCTCATCCTCATAATTAGTCTATTGCAGTCCACTTCTAGACATAGGCCGGTCTGAGGGGTTATGCCTATAATGCCCATACTGGGCATGTGGGTTGATGATTACAAAGCACAGCATCTGGTAGCGCCCTCGCTGCTGCCCACAGCTGTTAGGTCAGAACGTGTAGCTAGAGCAGGGCCAGTAGCGCCTATGCCGACCGTGCAGTACCGCATCTGCTAGCGCCGGGATTAGATGCCTCTTATCGTCGTGCGTCACGGCACGAAGTCAGGAAATGAATTCTTACTTCCCCCTCGACACGGAAGGCATGAAGTTGTCTAGACAGAAGTGAGAGAAGAGCTAAAGAGAGTTTCGTAACAGCTTTGTTCTCGTAATTTGATAATTATTGTTTCAATTGGATACTTATAAAGTTACATGGAATAGGGCATAGAGATGTAATTACAATGTTTACTTACGCTGTAGGGTGACGCTCTGCCCGTGGGCCCGGAGGTGCCGCCGCAGATCGCGCGCGCCCTGGCCTACACCGCCAAGTACCATGGCATCTAAGCCGCGCCGAGCCTGGCGCCGCCGCCGCGCCGTCGCCGCGCCGCTCAGACACAGATCCCTATGCGTCCGACACTTCACCATTGGTACTGAATTATCATGACCTGTATGTTACAAAATAAATTAATGTGATATGTTAGATACGATCGTGCTGCTACATTTTGTATGGAAGTTTATGTACAATTCACAGTAAAACTTAATAAATAAGTCAATAATATAATCTGATATTTTATTTTGACAAAAGGTTTCCGATAATATATCCAACGTGATCGCGTATAGCGTCACGCCACGGTAACGAAGCGTAGAATGTCGTTGATGTGCAGTTTTATGACTTCTTCCATTTTGACATTTTTTATATGATCAGTATCTACGTGTGTGAACATGTAAAAGTTAACGTAATCTGACATCACACTAGTAATCCTCGAAAAGGTAGCATATTGAGTGCAGAACTATCTCTCGTACGACCAGTTCCGTTTACATTTACATCTTAAAATACTTTCAATAATAAGTTATAAAATAAGCCATTTTAACGTTCATTAACACGATTTGGTAATAAAATAAAAAGATCCAACTATGTACTTGTAACATATAATTTCCCAGGCGTACTAATTTATGTATTTCCTAAACGTACAATCGTAGATATACACACTGTCTGGCGGTACAGCACGACACTAAGGTTGGCAACCGCGTGTACCGGCAGTTTGATGTGTATATCTTAATGACAACAACTTTAAACATACTGTTCATAAGTCATAACGTGTTACGACATGGCACACACAGCTACATGTATCCACAATCAGGTATATCGACTGATCATCTTTGATTAACTGCTATCGTAAAATCGAATATCGAATCTGATTAATTGCTCGACGCCGTGCTCCGGTCCGGCACCGCGAAGGACAACCGTTCTATTGAGGCTGCATCGTGACATTCTGCTTGTCGCTGGTATCATTTGCCATTTGTCCGGACGACGCTTGTAAAACTGTTATGGTACATAACGCTCATTTTAAAACGGTCTGAAATTATAACGATCATTTACAAGCTGTCGTAATCGCACTGACGCTAGTGACACTCGAGCAAGCTTTCAACGTTCTGTGATTTTGCTATACTTTAAGTAAAGGCGCTATTGGACGTTCATTTTGTTTTAAAAAATTGGGTCTACTTTTTTAGTCTATCCTGTTATTATGAGAAATGTTAATAAATCCATTTTAATAAAATAAATTTAAACAAGTTTTATTAAACATTGAAACATGCCTAATTAGATGTCCTCCGTTTTTCAACTCACTGTAATACGTGGATAGAGCCCAACAGGAAGCGCGCTCGTTA
The DNA here is from genome assembly GCA_018245875.1 of Mysoria ambigua. Lineage (NCBI taxonomy): Eukaryota > Metazoa > Arthropoda > Insecta > Lepidoptera > Hesperiidae > Mysoria > Mysoria ambigua. The sequence goes on from DWEI01004767.1 coordinate 8,907, forward strand.
AGAGAGATCTCGGGATAAAACATTGAAAGCTCTTAAAAGCGTGGACTACAACTTGTTGTGGGCCGCCCGGCGCGAGACCAGTTTGAACGGGGTGCATTCGGTAGTTCCGCCGAGAGCGCGCGCTATCACAGCGCCGACGGCGTGTGTCAGCCAGGCGACCTTCAAAGTGTAACGATGAGCTCGTTCTCGTGCCGTGATGCTGTACAGCGGGCTTCGGCGGACACCCTGCACTGCGTTCTTCTTAGTGGACAGGGTGCGTGAATGGTTTGGTGATTGGCCAGTGCGTTGAGGAAGAGAGTTTCATTGCATTCATAATGAATAGTTCATACGCCGAAGCAGCGTAAATATAGGAAAATAGTGACTCATTATCACCATCAACCTATGTTCGTCCAATGCTGGACATAGGTCTCTCCAGCAGCAGTCGCTGATCTCGATCTTCGGCTCAACAAGTGAGTGTTCCTATTTTTACTATGTAATTTGTCGTATATTAGAGTTGTTAAAGTATGTGGTACGTTTTTACCCCGCAAATTTATAAGTAACGAATTGTCTGTAGCCTTGTTAAAAAATAATAGCAATATTTAACGTGTTCTTTAGTGTCTAGACCATATTACTTAACTGCAGATTTGTACATAGCCCTCAGGAGTACCAAAATAACTTCAGCAGTAGGTATACGTTGTCATCTTCTTTTCCTTCTTCAAACCTTTCTAACCCACTGCTGAGTATAGGTCTCCTGGTTATTCTGGCTTTCTGACTGTCTAGTTGATCGTATTCGTTGCAAGCGCGATTGCCGACCGGACGGTCCTGTGTTCAAATCCTGGTTTCGGTACTATTGGAGCTCTTTAATTTAAATCTTCTAGTCGTAGGTTGGAGTCTGAAATTGTATCCGAGGTGTGGCAATACATTCATAACCTATTCCACAGGGCCACGTAAACGTTCGACATTCTTCTACCTACCTCCTCGTGGGTTACACACGTTGCGTTACGTTTACAAACAATTGAAACATATTAAGATATAATATTAAAATATTTTTGATTAAATGTAACTCATGGAACCAGTTTACATCGCTCGATGCGTCGCCAGTGCTTTTTAAATGGCGGTTATTAAAGCCGCAACGACTACATATTATGCTCATAAATGTGTCGTAACGTTTATCGACTAAATAATTTAAAGTCTTAGATCGTTTTATATCAACTGTGTAATTATTAGCAAGTGAAGGCTTCAAGTGAACACTTCAATTTGCAGTTCATACTCCTCCCTACGCAGGAAAAGTAAAGAATAAGGATATATGTATACTATCATAAATTAAATCAGCGAGTTTCGCTTGGGAGTGAGGCAACGTGAGCGTGAGGAGACTCTGCGACCACGGTGGTGAAGCAAGTACTCGTAATGAGCGGGCGGCTCGCTCTAAGGGTTCACACTGCTTTCAGACGAGTTTATGTTATAGTACACGTAATGTGTCTATAGCCTGCTGGACGTATCATTTGATGTATAATAAAAGTTTTTGAAAAAAAATGTGTAGTAAACTCCCATGTCACCAGTTACGTTTATGTTCTACTGTGGAATAGATGGTGAACCTATTGCAATATCAGTAGGGTCCGATCCGGGATTTGGACCCCTCGATCGGCAGTCGCGCTTGCAACTAACACGACCACCTGGGCAGTCTTCCAATAGATAACATTTAAATATGAACAGAGGGCGGAGACATGCCACTTGTTGGAGTAGATGTACTGTCTGATTCGTACGTATATTTTTATGTAGAGTGTCCACACGGTATACAGTTAGGTGTGTCACACGAATGGAGATGTCCACGTGAATAAAAAACATTTCTGAAAGTTGAAGGATTTAGATCACTGTAAATCCCAAAGCAATTCAAGTTTAGTTAATGTCTGAATCATGTTCGGAACACTATCGGTCATCAATTTCACTATGTACCTAACATGAGTTATTGCTACAGTTGACTGTTTGGTAGGTTTAAATTTAACAGTAGAATTAATCATCGTCGGAATTTAACTTGTGGTAATTGGATGCAAACAGGAAGAGCACCAGCAGAGGACGTGTAGCCAGTAACCAGCGCGCGCCGCTGGGCTGCAAGTCGTCGGCCAATCTGCTTGTCCTTATGGCAAAACAGGTGTCGACGGAGCACTTTTATTTCTTATACGTACACATGAGAATGTTTTCTTCCTGGAACAAAAGCAACGCACGGCCATTGCACATTTAAGGCAGTGTATCATTAGGTACGCTCTGTTCTCGAAGATTTGGCGAGGTTGCATTGCATTTTATTGCGATTTATTTACGAAGTAACTTTGAATAACATTATCTGTGTTATGTGGTATGTAAGTACGTGTATATTTTGTTAAACTGTGGCTAATAATACGTAAAAGAGTTTTTTTTATATTGTCATTTCAATTTTGTATAAGAGTTTACGGCGTTATTATAAAAATGAACGAATATCGACTAGTTAGTGGATTACAGAT
>DWEI01004768.1:0-11380 GCA_018245875.1 Mysoria ambigua
TTATCAATTGTACGTGACAGTACAGTCGGAATAGAAACTGTCATGACATTTTAAAGCGGTAATCCTTCCCCCCGCTAATTAAGACTGACAGTTCAGAGAGCAGGTACAGTCAGACACAGATGTGGTGATGTAAGTTAATGAATTAATTATCTTCACAGTTGTATATTACGAGTTACTGTTTTAATTTATTTTAATTGTATCGCAAAAAAGAGGACAGCGCATTGGTGAATCATTAGACGAGTATGTCTAGCAATGAACTGTGTTAGGGTGACGTTCGTAATAATGATAGTAAATGCTACTGGAATGTGAGAAAAGAGAACGAAATTATTGTAATAATTATACCAGTGCGCAAATTTTAACCTGGACGCCATGACCTTTGCTTAAATATTACTTTGTCATTAACGACTGGGATTCTCGTATTATCAAAATATTCTTTGGTTGAATACTTTAAAAGGAGTATGTTGGATTTATTTCTTGAGTTTTTGCTTCGTAAGTAGAAATTTAAAGAAATTTAAATTTAAAGAAAAACTATAACAAATATAACGGTAAAGAAGAGAATCTTGACAAAACCTACTTCTCTAAGACATATCCACAATATTTTCTAAGACATAATTAGATGGGCATGCTGTCTGTCTGCTTATCAGACATATGATTTGACTGTTCTTACAGCCAACATTGGTGAAATAAAGGGGTTACGTAGATGGAAAGAAAATAGTTGCTAAAAATCATGTTAAGTCATGCTTAGGAAAAAATACACTGTCACTATTATTTACCCCGTCACTTGTTATTTACGTACTTCGTGTGCTGACTGTACAAATGAGTGCTTGCAAATGAGTTTATTGACAAAGCAGTGCAGTTCGAACACGAGAAGCGTCTTGCTCGATGACATATGCTATTCTATTAGGGTCGGTGTTAACTAGCAATGCGATCTTACAATTCGTTGCGAGCATCGTGTTATCTTACATCACTGCTATTACCAACGATGTTATCTTTTTTACCTTTCTTTGCTACATTTGGGTTTTATCGAACAAGGATAGCTGTTAAAGTTTGCTAGAAGTGCAGATGTTTACACATTGTACGTATTTAAATAATCGGAAACTGTAAGAAAATTGCATAAATACTAAATGCCGTCACAAGGGCAATAAATAGTGACGGTTGTTACATGTTAAACGAATGATACGCCTAGAATTTATCTGTATAACGCTAATTGGAAATGTTTGGAATTTTACTAATTGTTTGTTAACAATTTCCGCAATGGATCCAATTACCGTTCGCTGTTCGTAACGTGATTTCAGTTAGAAAATTTGCATCAGTTGCTAGTTCCAAATTTAATTATTACATCTTCGCCTTTGTTATGTTCTAACCCCTTGGATATTTGAATATTTAAGGAGTTCCCCACTGAAGATTAAACATCTCTTATTATAATAGTGAAAGACAACAATATCTCCATAATTATTTTTAAGCCGTGTACTTTTCTGTTTATTTGCATTTGAGCAGCTCAGCAGACTAAGGTTCTAATCTATCTCGTTCTAAATTGAGACTTGTCTAACAGCAGCACAATATCTAAGAGCGTCTATAATGGTTATTATCCATAGTCTGGGGTTCATTCCCAGAAACATTGTCGTTACACCTACTTTCTTTATATTTATTTTCATATCCCTGATTGAAGACCGTCCTTATTGATAGACAGTTTAATTAGGGCAGAATTGGTTGTATTGGATGCATAAAACCAATGAAACCAATGTCTGTACTTATTAAGTTTACGGTTTATATTTGTGATGTAATGAGCGTTTTGAATTCAAACATCACTTCGGATGCAAGACCTTAGATATAAATACATTAAACAGTATATATTTCTTCACAGGCTTATCTCATTTCTATAAACAGTAAAAGCCTTTACTGATATCCTCGGCGTTGTTTACCATAACTGATCGTTCGCAATCCACGACGGCGTCGGAGCCACCAGTACGTCGCATCGATCATTATACATATTATTCATTGATAATTTCATTTCCATAAAGTGTGTATATAAAATCCGTATCGACCATTGTCACCATTGTCTCTGCATGCGTCAGAAGCCTAATGTCGATTGCTTCCTCTATCTGCTCATTGTAAAGACCCTACAAATGACATTTCATATCGATCATTTTGTTGATCGTACCCGTGAGAAGCTTAATTAGTGGTATCATGGTATACCGTCTATACTCGTATTTCGAAAGGTTGTACTTTTAAACACATATGACTATATCTCCAGAATATTTCCATGTAAAATGTGCTGCGATTACTAAACAAAATCTAGAAACGTTTATAGTGAGTCTTTAATCATCTATAAGGTTTTGTTAGAAGCTAGATACTATATTATTGATAGATCAGCTTCGAGCGATTTTGTCTTCCAAATATGTATATCACTATTCTATAGTAGCTTTTGCACCCACGTGTTCTGTAGTGTAGTGTAGGCACGTGACAATAATCTTATTTTAGCATATTTCAGACTTTTGTAAGAAAGTCAAGCATATAATCGCGCGAATTTTTCCATAAAAGAATAATTCATTCTGTTGAGTCTTCATTACATGTAATAGAGTACAAAAAGATAGCGTTTTTTCCTTTGTTTTTATAGCTGTCATAGTTAATAGCAACAAAAGACCGTAAAAGGATTTCTTATAATCTACGGTTGCGAACACGGAATGGCAATTTTCAATGTTTTACCGCCATAACCATTCCAATAGTTTTACACGTAAAATTTGTTACGCGATATAAATTAAATCGATGCTTGCCCATTTCTTCCGGTGCAAATGCTAGTTTATGGGAACGGATGGATGGTATCAAATTAGCTCTTACGGATGATAAAATAGATGGAAATGAATGAACGGAATGGATATATCAAATCACCTCATATAACCTAATAAGATCACCAATGAAAATTTTATTGCTGAAATAACTAAAGTGAAAATCAAAGAAACTGGTAGAAAAAGTGGCAGTGTACTAGATTCCTCTACGGGAACTAGATAACAGGCGTTCATGATTTTAATCATAGTATTGGCCTCTTCATTACTAGCCTTTGCAGATGGACAGTAAGTGGTATTCTAAAAAATTGAGTTAAAGACGTTGACAGCAAAAGGCTTTACGATAAAATTGTTACAATTGTTATAAACAATCAAAATGTTATTATCCCTCTTTGTACCGATATTAATAGAAAACTCAACATTTATTAATTGCATATTAATATTCACTAAACATACATTATACATTAAATGATTACCCCTGTATTTGTAATATCTACCTGTAACACGGTCTTCACCTAAGTACAGAATGTTTACATCTTTTAGATACATTTATATCCTTTTATGTATTCGTTGACGAAAGGAATATATAAAAACGTATCTACGAAACCCAGAAAATACTACATAAACATACAGTAGCAATATAACAATCTTTAATAAAATCGCTGACTGTAAAATGCTTTAATTTTGTTACTGGACATTAGCCTAATCTGCAGGTAATATATTAACCAAGTCCTCGTTAACGGCGAGCGCGACAAGGGCTGGGACTGGGATAACCTTTGTAGAGAAAATAGCAATATTAACAGCTTCGTCTTATCTTTCCACCAACATTATTTGCACTGTAGCGTCTTGAATATTCACTGCAATGTTGTGTACAATCTGTTACCCCTAGATTTCTTTAATCATTTATGAGTATGATTATGAGTTTATGGGTATTTATTTATGCATGCGTCAGAAGCCTAATGTCGTTTGCTTCCTCTATCTGCTCATCGTAAAGACCCTACAAATGACATTTCATATCGATCATCTTGTTGATCGTATCCATGAGAAGCTTAATCAGTGATATCATGTAATATCGTATATATTTTGAAAGGTTGTACTCTTAAACACATACTATATGGTCTTTTTTATATACTCTTCTTTATTACTATAATTATACATATGTATTGGTACACCTAAAACTACTTTAGGTATAGATCTTTTTGACTGAAGTGATGCATTCAATTCTTACTTTGTGAACCTAATAAGCAGTCAAATCTGTTCCGAGAAGTCCGATTGTCAATTGATATTCCATTAGTATTACTTTCTTTCAGAATTCATTACTTGGTTATCTTCGTTTGTAAGGATCTTGTAAAATTTTACGTTATTCCATTTTCAATTCGTAATGCAAATAAGGTTAATTCCCAACACCATCAATTCATAGTCGCGCAACATAATCGTCGTGCTCAAGTGACCGTATCGAATGAGTCCTGATATTATCTTATCCATACCCTTCTGTAATTGCATTTATCTCGCCGGCATCAAGAACCAGTTTGAATTCTACTCTCCTTTGGAGACTTGTTTCATCGCTATGATTTAAACGTTCAATTTTTCTCTAATAGAAGATATTGTTTAAGCTTATCGTTGCCTATTTATCTTATTAAATGTGAAATATACTTAGTTTATTTAGCATGTATATGTCAATGTCTTATTTCACATAAGTAACAATGATTGATATGGTCTGAAATGTTTTACATAAAACTCTACAAAATTCGATATGCTTCTCATTACTTTTCGTCTTCGATAACGATTCGAACCAGTTTATAATTTTCCCTCCCTTTCTGACACAGTTACACACAAATAGTATAAAAGGAACAGTTTGAATAGTTATACATACATAACTATGAATAAAATTTATGCACACTGTTCTCGCATAGAAACAGCTCGTCTGCTATCTCGCCGGCGGCTTATTGCGTGTTCAGAAACGCCACAATATTTTCACAGCCCATTGCAACCGTCAAGTGTTATTCGCATTTAAGTTCTCTGCATTCGCTTGCACTTCATGTTCATCTATATCTGCTATACTTATGCTTAACTTTGTTATAAACTCGATCTATTTCCAGTCAGCTTTCTTTTCTTGTCTTTCGTTTCGTAGCAACGGATGCTCAGTCAGAAAGGTTTTGACTTTCGGTCAATTTTGTTTTTGATCAAACACTGTCAAGGTTTTAATCGAACACTTTGATTTTTTATTCAAAGCAATCGACAGAGGTTTAAATCGAATCAGATTACTTTGATTTTCAGAAGTTAATAAGATTAACACCGCCGTGCCTGTCCACGAATTGCTTCCCGGTTTAATCCCACTTTAATGCATTTGTCCAGCCTCTTTTATTATCATCACTTTCAAAAGTTATGACGGTTATGATAGCTAGATAAAAAAAAATCTCAATATATAAATGACCGTCAGTACGTCTTTATGTTTTATTTTCATATTGACTCAACAACAGGTGAATTCATTATTATAAATCTTACGTCTCTCTAAAAGGAATGCTTCTCTCTGATGATCATATTTTTCTCCTTTTTATTTTTATTATTATATCGCCACTTCAGGTCCCTTCCATTACAGGATAAGCAGAGAGCGCTGACTGACAAATATCCGGATTTTTATTTTTCGATAGCGTTTATTTCTGTTTATTTTCAATGCCTTGAACTATTTATTATCCATGCAATGCCTCGTGACATTACCATAACGCACTATAAAAAGGTTATGCACCATAACGCACCATAAAAAGGTTATAGTATAAAAACGTTATGATACTTTCATACTCACTCACACACATGCGTGATTTGGTAATAGTTATGTTACTTTTGTATATCTTTTTATATTAAAACACATGTCTATTTTGTTTCATACGAGTTTATATAATACTGACTAATACCCAATATTTCTGTGTGTTATTTATGATGTTAATTTTATGAATTCTATGTATAGAAATTAAAACAGATAAAAAATTGTACATTTGAACATCCCTGAATGGTTATGATAACTAATCCATTAATATTTTATTTCATAGAAACAATTACAATGAGTTGAAAGATAAACGGAAATTAATATAATTACGATATTATCACTGTGAATATGTCACTATGAGTAAAACTTTCAATACTGTTAAACAAATTAATATTCGCCATTTACACATAAAATAATATATTCCTTAAATTAGAAATATATAATAATTTATTCTTAAACTTGAAGCAGTAAAATGTTACTTGGCGAAGGTTAAAAAATGCATTGAAATGAGGGAACGCATTTTATAATTCACACAGTAACGTCTAGACTCTAGACAGTCGAGGAAACGATAAACAAAGCTATGCGGGCGTAGAGACGTGTGGTTTACCTCACTACCGGAATAACTTCTCACTGCAGCCTCCATACTGTTATGGCATCGCTTTTAACATTATTTAACCCAACAATAAATTACATAACTTTACGGCCCATATAATCCCACTTGATGGGTTTTTGCTATAATTTATTTTATCTCTTGTGTTAAGATTATAATATGAACTGCTCGAATAGTTTAAGCTTAAAATGAAACGTAAACGTATGTACTGTGCATATAAACATATTAACGGTCGTGGGTTCGAACCTCGGGTTGGTCGGTTGCTATTAATTTTATCTAACTTGAAATTCTCAATAGTAGCTTGAGGTCTGTGTGTCCGGTGTATGGCATCGGACTCACCAGCTATTCCATAGTGGGACGTAAACGTAACTGGTAAACTATGATATACTATGGTCCTCCGTCTACTTCTTCAGGGATTACAGGCGTGATTTTTCTGTGTGAAAGCATGCATACATATGTCGTATGTTTGTTTTTATGTCCATGTAATATTTTAGCAGAAAGCGCAGTGCTTCGTTCATCGACTAAAATGAGTTAAAAGTCATAAAAGTGAGTTAAAACATATCAAATTAAGCGGTAAGCTAAACTATTTCAAGTAACCGCAGACGAATGGCCAGCAAACCAGATTTAATGCTCGGCATCCACTGCGCACGGATTGTATTGCAGCAGTGTACAGTCTCTCGGTAACGGAATTTATATAATTATAACTAGCATTGGCTTAATTAATCCTTGTTAGCGCTGCGTTTGATTTACATTCGTGTTCACTTGTTTAACGCTCGCGCGGTGACGTACCGAGCTATGCAACAATGGTGAAGGGTATTGTTGTAACTTCACGCCTATATTCCCCGAAAAGGCAGGTAGAGGAATGCAGAAAACTCCTACGTTTCAACAGTTACGTTTACGCCCCACTATGAAATAGGAGGTGAGCCTATTGCCAGGTGTATGGCAATCCATACACCTGGCAAATATCCAGACTCCGAACCATTACGAGAAACTTAATTTAAAAAAAATTAATAGTGCTCGTCGACCCGGGAATCGAGCCCGGTACTTGCCGATCGGTAATCGAACTTGCAATCAACACTACCAAGGAGGCAATCAATTTATTACTAATATTCCTTTTGATCTCTGTACATCTTATATTTCGAAATACTGTTCAACATCTACTGAGTACAAGATTTACCCGTTTGCTACTCTCTTCACTCATAATAATCATTTGGCGAATAATAAAAGTACTTTTTGAATACTCATACCGTCACACCAGTGACGTAATAGGCAAGTAGCATTCAATTTCTGGATCCTTACCACCCTGCTGTAATCTATATTCATCATTCATCATTATTCAGCAACTACCATTAGCCGTAACATTCGAATATTACCCGTGTATTATACGTCGATTGAGCAATAATTAATGCTTACATTACAAATGACATACAAGTTGTAATTCAAATTTCGATAATAAACAAATCACGTCGGTACGCCGTCAGTACACGTTAATAGATCCATCGATCATTGCGGTTCGCGTTTCGATCTCATCAATATGTAACGCTGTGTGCAAGCGACGACTGATCGATTACACGGGCGAGTCAGTGAACGAGGCGCTGGACAGCGTTCATTTGAATAGCTCGGCTCCGAGGCGTACACTTGTTGCGAGCTGTCGGCGGCTGTCCGCGCGCTGGAGTTTCGTACGTTACGACTATATCGAACATGTCGTGTTGTGGCACAGACAAGCGTCTCATCTCATTCATATTGTTTACGTTGGTGTAGAACAGATATACGTTTACGATTTTGTTATGTAGAATGGTTTGGAGGGCAAAACAGATTTTTATCGTATTTAAAATTCAAGTATCCATATGTCATCTACTAGCTGCATTTCACTTGTTTCTGACGGCGCTTAGCATTTTCTTGTGATAGAACATTTCAAATATAAAAATAGAGTTTATTGAAGTATACTAAAGTTAATTCAGTCAGGATTCCGTGGCTGCGTTAATTACCTTATATTAAGTTAACAACCAAAATCATTCTCTCTTGTATTTCAAAGAGAATTTTTAAAAACAATAAACCCTTTAATAAGTGAGCATTCATGATGTAATTTGAGACAATACCTTACATGGTTTTTTCAACTTGCACTTCTCTTAATACGACAATAAATGTTACTTTTTAATACCTAACTGCACTATTTACTAACAAATTCATATTATTAAGTCATCGCTTCCAATACTCGTGCTTTATTATCTTATAAATTATCCGCAGTAGACCGATGCTGTTCGATCTTAAGCCTTTAATTGGTGTTAAACTTCCAAGCATAAGGTTCGCTTGTTACGATCGTATCTAAATGCTTTAAAGCCTGATCGATTACTCAAGTTTATCAATGATCGAGTCCGTAAGAGAAATCATTTGCATTATTATATCTTAAATCACTGGTATCCAGGACGTTGATAATAACTTGGTTATATAACATAGGTTTAATTTTTGTTATTAACAATGAAAAATATTTATCTCTATCTACATTGAATCATAGTAGCTATATAAGTGACTCATTAGTTGTAACTTACATATTAGTAGTAGTTATATTATTTACACAATATCATCAGCTTACAATGTCACATTAAGTTGTAAAGGATACATGTTAGTCAAATTATGACACAATAATTTAGGTACCTCTTTATTGACAATGGAACTTCTAAATCCAAAGGTCTAATAAAGTGGAAATATTATTAAGTAATTTAATCTATGTTAGCCAATGTTATTTCGCGTCTTTTCATCTTTCAAAAATAGGAGAATGAAAGGTCCTAGGTCATACTTCATAATAAAGATATTATTCCATACGCGCATGAAATTTGGCCTTCACATTATTGATGCTGCAACCGTTTCCACGTTTTACTGTTTGACACTGGTCGCTCCTCCAACTGAGGGAGACTAGGAGCATACCTCACCACGCTGACCCAGTCCGAATTGTAGGATAATAATTATCAACTTAATTGTATCGAAACTCAAACTAAGCTAAGGCCTTAACTCTACTCTGAGAATAAACCCATGTCCAAAAGTAGAAGGATAAATTGGTGTATGTTGAAGGCGTATTAAACTTCTTAAAATAACACAATTGTAAGATCTCTAAGTTGCGCATAGATAAATACTAGAAGCCGCCAACGCTCTCCACTCTGTAGGAACAATTGCCGATGGCCACCGTAGATACACTCACTATGGCATTGTCGGAACACATTGTCGCATACGAAACTAAGCGAACGCCGACAGTTTATAAAAATAAAGCTATCACACGATCAACATTTTGTGCTTAAATCACCTACAACCCTGCGTAATTAACGACCACAAATCGACACTTCGTTGCATGCAACTTTACTCCTTATGTTTATTATGATTTAAAAAACAATATTGCTCGTGCACATTTTAGGTGAATGGTGAATTACATGTAGTCGGTTGTATCCTTACTTTAAAATGACGCCAAGCAATATTCAGTTCTCGTGCGTCGCGCTCGTGTGCAATGAGCAATAAAGTGCGTGTATAGCAATGAATATGATATGAAGTTATTCTCAATAATTCTCGCTAACTATGTGGGCGGTCGCGACCGTGTTTCTACTGTAATGTCTACAACAAGGTATTATTTCGTGGCCACCTCGTTTAGGCGTGCAGCGCGTATGACTGTTAACGGGTTATTAAGTACAAAAATAGATACCAACAGGACTAAGTTCAATTCAGTTAATATTGAATGTTACAAGCCTTAAATTTTTTCTTCATATGTTACTCATAGCAATTGCTTTTAAATGATTCTTATAATGTGTAAACGTCGAATAACTGTATAAAAAAAGGCTTCGTTGTTCATCTAAATGATAAATTGATCAAATTTTCGATACGATTTCATCTCCGTTTAAAAAAACAGAGGTGTGCTTCTCAGAATAGAAAAAGTATGAGCTTCTAATATACACCACGCACAAATCTGATCTCCGAGCCCCTACTTGAAATTTTAACTAGAAACTTTAATTAGAAAATTCCAATACTAACTAATTCACCGGTATGAAGTTTGAACCCAGGACCATTCGATTAGTAGTCACGCCCGCAATCACTCGAACAAAGAGACGATTTCAATTAAAATTATATTAAATCCTAATAAAAACGTCTTAAGATGTCTTAAGTTTAAGATATCTCGATCGATCTTGACAGCTGCAAATCTGTTACAATCCAAGTAAATAGCGTCGTTGCTTGGTAAATATGATAAGCATAGCGGCCTCGCGATGGCGACTAATAAAATAGATTCCCGTTCCCGTTTCCATTCCTCTCGCACGGAATACTCGTATATTATTACTAGCATTTCCAATAAACAAATAAAATGGAGCGAAATGTAGTTAATTCGATTAAAATACAAATGGGCTTGCGATAAAACCTATTTACGATTACGTGCTAAATTAGCTTTCATTGAAGGCACCTACTCAGTTGTCGTGAAGTTGCAGTATAAAATTAAAATTATAGTGGCTTTAGACTTACTCCCATTTTACGTTTATTACAGTCTTGTCACCCTTTATTCCGTCTACAATTTCGAAAGTCTCATATTTTATCGCTGTTCTTATTTCAATTAATATATCATTTAAGTACTAAAATCGTTAATGTCAATGCCCGACGTGGAACTTATTATTTTAGTGGTAAAATAATCCTTCATAGACACACTTTACAAATGCCACAATAATTTTACTTTAAAAAAGGTTCGTTGAAAATGGAATGTAATAATTGTATGTATTTCAGCCCCTTGCTAATTTTAGTGACTAATATTTAATATTCATAATTGTTTATTACTGAAATTTTTCAAATATTAAATTTTACTACATAAATTATTGTTATTTTACGCTCTACGGCGTTAATTACCGTTATATTGTTAAGAATAGCTATTTCAATAATTTTATTTATGACGACATTAGAAAATAATTGTCTATTGAAATAAGAAATTTCCTACTCTGCCTCGGTATTTCGCAATCACCTTGAAACAATTATTGTGTTTATATTTCTATTATATGAGCGTTTGCCTCTAATTCAAATTGCTTAATATAGAATGATTTATAATGGAAATATGAATTTTAAAAAGTATTATTTTTGTACAAATATTTTATTGCAGCAGGCATAGCCACAAAAAGGTTTTTATACGAAAAAACGTAACTTCACGCCTGTAATCCCCGAAGGGGTAGGCAGAGGAATGCAGAACACTCCCACGATTCACCGGTT
>DWEI01004769.1:0-11380 GCA_018245875.1 Mysoria ambigua
GTGTAGTATATAACCATGTAAAGGTAGCAGTAGAGAAGAAGAAGAATTTACGTTGTTTTAGTAAAGACGTCCACGCCAGTATTGAACACGAGGACATTCGAAGTGGGAGATTGAAACCTAAGCCATTAAGGTTTCACAGGTTCAATTACCATTCAAGTTTAAGTTTTATGCTATCAAATAGACCGTTACAAGACATGCTCTTATTTTAAATGTATCCATGAAAAATGATTATAAGCGCTTGACGCATGGAAATAAAAGTCCCTCGCTGGCGGTGAAACGGACGCTCAAATGTGTTCAAAATTTAATTGAATTGAGCCTTCCCACCATTTTCAGGTAACGTGGGTATACGGGGTATCATCAAGCCGCATCTGACCTGTCACTGGGACGATTACGAGAGAGGTAGGTTTGTTCGGAGGTAACCTAAACATCCTTATAAGCGAGTGGGCTCTACAGATAAGCGAAGGTTTCACTTCACGCACGCTTTTCGGAGTTTAATTAAAATTTTAGTACACTAATTACGAAGATCTCTCTTGGGCCGTTTCTCATTCACTTCATGTGGAAAACCTATTATAAAGTCGACAATGACAATCATAACGTGCTGGGATATTTCTGAAACAGTGATACGATCCCAAACTAGGCTGAGACAGAACTATGATAGCCATATCACTGAGAAATATGGATAAGTATATTTCAATTACGAACTAATATATTACATCCAAAAGCTAAGATCTAAATAAAATAGACATAGCCAGAACAAAGTACAAATCGCACAAATATTTGTTCTTCATGAGAATGGCACCCAAGCCTCCAGCACCGCAGTCACGATCAGTAGCCACCAGACCTACATAGTAACACCGTCACGTTACATATGTATGTAAATATACAAACTAGTGAAATATCACAATGACTTATTGCAGATATCACCTGTAGGATAGATGTGGTAGCAAATTGAAGGTGTCGTAGTTTATTAACGAGGTGTCGAGCGATTACCTATGGACTAAGAAAACAGTACAGGAGCGTTTCGTGTTTCAGAGAACATGTTAATCAGCTCTACCTCGTTGTAATCTCTAGGCATTAATGGACGAGTCGATTATTCCTGTGGGTAATCTCAGGAGGTACTTTACACTATTACTGTTTGCTAATCTAATTAGATCCTCAATTGGCTCATGTGTATTATACAACAAATGTAATAGTATTATTTATTTCAATGAAATTGACTTGATAAAAACAAACTCACCTTTATGGCATGACACGAATGACATATCTGATAAAACAATGAATCAAATCAAATCATTTATTTGTTTTAAGTACATGACGTGTACTATACTTGTCTTCCTAACGCTTCATGGAAACACAGGAGTGATATTGTGTTAATTAACTAGTAAACAATATACTTTTGTGATAATAACACGATTTGTATACCTATAGACTAAACTTAATTTGTTATTGCTGATGACATCATAAAATATGAAATACTAAGTAGTAAGTAAATATTCGATATTTATTATATTGCTAAGTAACATGACATTTTATTACTAGATCCATATTGCTAATAAAACTTTGCGACACGATGGCAGACATTGATTTAATAAAATTAGCAGTCGGGAAATATCTGAGCGCGCCGGTGGCATCCGAGGGACTGTCAAAGAAAGCCGAGTGCGCGCGTCTATGCAAAAGAAATGCAAATATTTAAAAGGCCGGGGATGGCCGAGACTCCGGCGCGCATATAAAACTTTCTCCCTGGGAAAAATGCTGACGCTCCTTTTAAGGCAACCTGTCCGTCGGATGATACCGACCCGTAAACTCGTTGCCATCTTGAAGCAACTTAAATTTGGTAACATGTACAGGTACTCACATACATTGACAATGTGGATAAGTGTGCTCTTACTGTACATGTTCGTTCTTATTTTCAATCCAAATGTCGTGTCTAAAGTATTTCATATGATGTAGTTCACGACACTACGCGAAAGCAAACCGTATTACTAATTAGCATTTTGCATATATTTCTGTTTTTTTTTTCAAATTCCAAGTAAAAAGGCGATATGAATTTTAAATTCATTTACATGGTTACAGTAAAGTTACACATGAAATGCATATTATAACATATATAATTTATAAGTAACTATTACTAATTATAAACACACAACCCTTAATCACATTTGTAACGTTAATTGAATTAATGATATTTGGATCGTAAATTAATTTAATGTAAGCATGCTAGTATTCGGTTTTCCGTGATTAGTATATATTTTTTGTCTTCCTCTTGTTATTCGCCATATTCTTTCCCGATGTGGAAAGTTTTATCAGAACTATTTTCTACAATAATGCAACCACAATATTCCGAATGCAACCACAATATTCATGATTTTGTGACAACCGGGTATATGGTTTTTAATTACATATTAATTTTAATTGTATATTCACATACTAATTATCTTATACTTTACAAATGCCTAAATTAACTCGGGGGTAACTCCGCTCGTCTGCTTATTCGTTAGCCAGTAATGTCTACGAAATTTGTGCCTCAAAGGCATTCCGAAACTTGTCCAAGTCGCAGAGTTGGTCCGTAACGTCGAAAACAGAATGTTTCAGATTTCTTCCTTAACATTGGTTTAAGTTTCGATTAACTTCGTATAGACATATTTTTAATACTTTCATCGAAAACTAAAAATGTAAGGATTTTTTTATATAATGCAGTTTCTTGAAATAGTCGTGATGCATTCTAAATGTGATCCCACATTAGATCCCACAAAAGTGATCCCACATTAGCGCTCTGAACTACCCAAAAGTGACAAATTTTGAAGAAAGATTTTCAATTTCGGAAACTTGTTCCCGTCAGAGCGAGGTTCAATGGATCGTTGGCGCCAGCAAATCCAATAAAGAAGCTTGCTTCCAAGAAATTTATGTTATTGACCGGATTATAGTAACTGACGTGTGAGAGCTGGTAGTTTTATTCCAGACCAGCATAACCAGATCCCTAGCATTTAGAGGAGTCTTCCCTGGTTGCCCTTTGCGTCACGTCGTTGCGAGGGGAAGGAAAGGTCAAGGAGTGTGGCCTGCTTATTGATTGTTCCTTCGTACACCTTTTTCGATGCGTCAGCGATCAGTACCCTAAAGGTTCCTTTATACATATTGTACGTTAAACGATTTCGGATGCTTATACCATTTATGTTCCATATTTTGCACGATATTTGCTGCAAGGTGGATGATGAAGGTGATTGACGCTATTTAAAAGGAAACTGAATTGATAACGGGATAGTAAAATAGTAACGTGTCCTTATACGTATCTCTGATTTCAATTATTTCTCATCTGCGCATTGTGTACAAAAATCTGTTGTCATTAAGTCAGATGTGGTTTGTAATTTTTATTAAGTAACAAAACTGAGTTTTGAAAAAGGCACATTGACAGTGAAACTCGGAATACTTACATTTGTCTTAATATGTAAGTAGGTAAGAACGAAACAGGATAACATTACGAGGTTGATGTTTCTAGATTTCTTTGTAGTACGTGTTTTAAACTAAGGCAGGCAGACACACACCGGCAGCATACACCGGGTACATCTCTAGACTCCCAAGCACTATTAGAAAATCCAAATTGGAAAAATCAACGAGGCAGTCAACACGACCAACCGGCCAGTGGAAACGACCAGCGAGGCAGTCTACTCGACCCACGAGGCAGTCTTTTATTATATGATAGATTAGCGTTGGACTGATATCTCACTTGATAGAAGACTCAAGTGCATCCAGATACTAAGTCTTGTCTCGTGGATATGGCTGCAAGACTAATTGTGGTGCGTGTGTGTGTATCCATGTATTTACGTATATCGGCATGTGTTGGGTCCTATAACTTTCTTAATCTCGCGAAAGGCTCGTTCACTTTTTAATGAGATGTCCATAAGAGTTTGTTTTAAATTAAGACCTTTCTCCTTTCCGTCCGTTTGTGACGTGACGTGCCTTGTTTTGGCAAACAATGTTTTAATACAAATTTATAATTGTCTCAAAGTTCCGTGAAAGTTAATTGCATTTTAAATGGATTTTGTTTCACCAATTTTCTTACTGTCCTTTAATTGTCTTACTATTGAATTTATTACCTTAGGTCTTTACAGTACCTGTTGTATATTTTCATGACATATCATAAGCTTTTCTTTCAAGACATTCATACTGACATGCACATACGAGTACCATACCGCACACTGCCTCTATAAGATACTATTTTACTGTTACACACATTGCTCTGAAACTAATAATGCCACCCGGATGAAACATTGCAAGTTAAGTATAAATGTAATAATTTTTAAGGCTCCTGCCGCTATTCACAACTGTCTGTTTGTGACGTAGGTACATACATATGTAAGGTGAAACAAATATAAGTATTATCCACTCTGAACGTTAGTCGTTAGATGTAAAAAAAACCTTTACTGTGCAAGTATAAAAATATCTTATTGTACATTATTCTGGGCTTTGAAAGTCAAGGCTGCGTAAAATATATTCGAGCTTCTGGCATAAGTTTCCTCTTGCCGAGTGTTTTGTTTAAGCCTTTCTCCGACGACTGCTGCCAGGCAAGGCAATATTTGGCGAAAAGTCGATACAACAAAATATTCTCTTACCGCATTCATTGTTTTATTTTGAGTATACATTTAATGTCAAACCTTAACGAACGTGTTTTAAGCCACCGCATATCAAGTAGTCATTGTAACTTATATACTACTAGCAGTATGAAAACAGAATAATTGTACTGCATTCTTCTTATGTGATATCAATGATAAGATTATAAAGAATCTACTAATATTGCTTTGTCTTCTTTCAATCCTAACGGGAATATATTGATGCTAATATTGATATCAGTTAACCTCTACTAAGTCCTCTATCTCTCCTTAAGCCCGTTTCCGATTTTTAGTTCACAAACATATTTGATAACTAGTCATAAAAGATAATAACAATAGACATTAGGGCATATATTGAAAATGAAAATCTTTGCGAGATTTTCGATTATTCCTTCACAGAACACAATGAGGGAAAATATAGCGCAGTCCATAAATATATAAAACCTTTTTACCTAGAAGGTTTTATTCGGCTTTGGGTAACTGAACTAAGCCTAGGTCTGCGTGATTCGCATTCAATAGATCCTATCGGGGTTTTCTCTATTGCGAGGTTTTCCTTCGGTTTATAGATTCAAATGGGAATTTTATTCCCACTGATAGACTTGTTGAACCGTACGCTCTTAAATAACTATATTTTATATTTACAATTGAATATATTTTTCTGAGTTTCAATGCGTAAAACAAAAGCGAAATTATATAATAATTACGATTAAATTTAGACAATGTTATAGCATGAGAAATAGATTTTCTTAAGTGTTTAAAAACTTAGTCTTCCTTGTTACAAATGGCTTGCCGTTACTACTTGATTTGAGAAACCGTTAAAAACAGCAACAGATACTTAATTCGAATTAAAAATATCCATAGTCATATTCGTGTATCGCTCGTAAGCACATTAAGTCGTATCTCGCAAGTACCAATGCACTATCTATATAAATAGCCATCCATCAATTGGAAAACATATTTACGTTTGTACAAATTCTTACATACATTACTTATCGACGTCGGACGTAAGACGCATCTATCACTACTATTGACACACCGACTCGGATTTTGATACGATCATTTTGCACAGTGACAATGCGTCTTGTTTCAAGCGTTCATAGCTAGTACGCAGAATAAATTAGTTGCATTCGTCACTTTCGTCATGCACACACGTGGGTTCTAGAGACTTTTGACTTTCAGACCAGAATAGGTAAATCAACGTTTCGCTTTGTATATCTGTGTCACTATTCTATCATCTATCATTCGCCCTTCCACTCTGAGTACATCACTATACTTCAATATACATATTAACGAAAAATGTTCCAGTGCACATAAACGAGCCGATAACTGGTACAATCCAGTACAAACGCGTAACCAAAAGTGACATAGCCCGCGATTTGTTCGCATCCAATGACCGTACATCTGGAACATTCGCAATCGCTGCCATATCATGTAGCGTGTGACGTAACGCGTCTGCGGCACTATCAGCATCGCCATTAACATACTGACTCAAATGGACTGCGAATTGTTATTGGTATAAACAGACCTCCGACACGACGTTCGTTACTGCATTTTATTACCTAACGTTACTGACATGGCAGTTTTAATTGGCATTGCGAAGAGTCAGTTGAGAGGTCACTCAGAGTATAAGCACTCAAAGGATAAGGAAATTTTGGTATCGTACTGAAATGGCACGTACTGTATCATTCGCTTCGTCACACATAACCATCGATGAAATCATTGAAGTAATATTTATTAAACAACAAATATGAAGCATTCTCATGTCTCCACGCGCGACCCTCACGGCGTGGGTCTTACGTACGCGTAACGCCTGTTGTATCTCATGTTAATCGGTCGTTAAGTAGAACTTCGTGTCGTTAGTTCAACGTTAGTGCGGATTAATATTAACAGTTTCACTTAATTGAAATACACAAAACAATATATACCTACATAGTAAACTCAGGTATGTGAATATATTACAAATGGTACCGAAGAATTAGACATACAGTAATGATATTTTATATGTACGAGTATGTCTGTCTAGATGATATTATTTTTGAATATAGAAAGGCGACAAATTGTTCTTGAATATTTTCATTAAATTACTGTTCAATTCAATAATGTTAAAATTAAAATTTTATTTTCGGATAATATTTGGCTCACGTAAATTTAAATTGTTATTTAATAATATAACAAGTACTTAGATTGTTAAAGGCCTATGTTACAGAACAACAAAGCCAATAAAAATTTGTTTATGTCGAAAAATGTACCTCAGAAAGTATTTCCTTCATCTCGTTTTAATCGAGTCGCTGGGAACAATATACATAATACGTATTATACAGTCATATACAAGCATGTACGTACTCAAATCGTCATACAGAAATATGCATATAGGTATTCAATTATACCATATCGCCGACAAAAAGAGTTTTCAACGGCATGTAAGTACGACAGCGGTGAAAGATAATGCGTCCGATTGTGAAAACATATGTAACGTTTCCATGTCCGTCGTTTGCGTACGTGAGGACACCCATGTACGCACAGTTGCTCAGGTGACGCCCGGAGTGACGGATTGAGATCAATATTTTCATAATGGCACGACCCTCGCGCGAGGCTCGTCGCGCACGACACGACAACCGAATAAACGATTAAATAAAGTTATTCACAAGTTACAAATATTATCGTACTGTTTCTACATTTTAGTCGAGCCATCTAATAGAAACGAATTATCGTTGTAATTCAGATCTAAATTTTATCTACTTACATACATGCACTAGATTTGGTTTATCAAATTGTGTTTTTAAGAACGAGTGCACTGAAAACCATTTCGATATGGAGTGCGTACTGCTCTTATTTTTTATCTTTTTTGTACGTACAAAAAATCATACATAAAATAACAGATATACTTTAAAGGTACGTAAGCATTACTTGGCAAGTGTCAACAAGTAAAACTATACCTGAGTATGGAAGGATTGACGCCATAGTTTCTGATGCTTGTCTAGTTCGAGTCGGCAAAACTCAACGAATTGAATCTCGGATATATCAAGCCTAATAGCTCTTCATGTTAATTGACTTAACTAGCAATTATTTTAATTTGAAAACATCAATAATATACCTCCGGACCTCCCTTCAAAATTCTTAAAAATAACTTATTATATTACTTATTTTTCTGTTTTAATTCGCCCCATAGACGCACAGCAGCACGAAGAAAACTCTTTAGTTTTTAGACGACCACAAATCTTGCGACATATTAGTCGTAAATTCGCAAAAGTGTTATACTTCCTAAGATAAAAATTACTGATAAATGATAAGTACCATTGTTATCAGATTCAGCATGAAAGTTATCAGATATATCTTTATTGCTCACGCGCTGACTTTCAATTCGAAATTTTAATCATTTTACTTATTTAAAGATTATTACGACCTTGACAACTATGCATAATTGCACGTTTTGATAACATATTTTAGGGGATTATTAAGCTTCAATTGCATGTGAGATAAGAAAATTGCATCCGCATTCTTACAGTTCAGATAATTTTGTTGCGTCAGAGTTCTTTATACTCGTACACGAGTATCATTACTATAAGGGTTATCCAGCACCGTAATTTTAATCTTAAAGTCCTACCTCATTTCGCCTACGCAGAGGAGGAAAGAAAAACTCGAGTACCTCTCCGGATCAAGGAAGAATGAACGTCCTACGAATACGGTCCTAATAGAAGGCGAACTAAGAAACGTAGTAAAGGTTAGATGGTTCATTCGAAATTTAGCCAGTACTAAAACTTTTACCAATGTAAAATGAGGTAAATCTAACAGACGATTCTAACACTATTCTCCTCATTGGAACGTTATTAAATAGTGCATACACGGATTGCATTCTGAATTCATTCTATCAAAGAAAGGCTGATTCTAATGTAGCTCGACAGTCCTCATCCTTTAATTCTGTCACAAATTTCGTTTCCCAAAAGTGGTTTCATAGCATACATTACCTTTCAGAATTCTAAGTTACCATTAATAGTATTTCTCTACAAGCACGTAAGAAGTGTTCATATGCCAAAGTTGCAAATTCTTCTTGAACAGTCGCATATTCCAATAAGTGTCTATTTCTTGACATTATGCCTATTCTAATTCACTAAGTGGGCGTATTTAATATCTAAGATAAGCCAACCATTTGCAATAATTCCCACTACGGTCACTGCGTTAACTTGAGAAATGGTAATGGTGCTACTAATATCATAGCTAGAACTAGTTCCCATGAAAGCATTTGAAAGATTTCTTACTCTTAAACCGAAAACAATTAGAAAACTTAAAAAAGAACAATTCTTCAAATCGCAAAATATTGCTTTATTGCAGTGTTCAAAGAAAACCAACGAGCCACTCTTAGTCAGCTCTCAGGGCGATTAATTTATTCAGATAAAATTTGATTAATTTAAAATACCTTATTTCTTGCATACCTGTCTGTTCTGTAAGTAACAAGCTTAAGTCAAAAGCCTTAAAAAAGCTTTCCGCCCATCCATGATCCATCAGGTACGAAAATAACAAAAAGCTTCAGATGCAAGGAATTAACCTTTTTGGTCAAGCAATCATATTTCATTCCCTTCTATTCAACGGTGCGTGCTCAAAATATCCAACTTTTTTTACCAATCTCCATAACTTTCTTTTCTTCCATAAATAAAGACGTCAAATTTGTCTAGACCCAAACTCTAAGCTGGAACTTAAAACTTTGAAAACGGGGAGTAATTTCTTAAGAGATCTCAGTTTTTTTCACGCTCATGGAGAGTCCCGCGTTTTGCTTCCTCGCATTCATTCATCACCTTTTCTGACAATGAAAAAGGACTTTGCATATGAAATATTATCTTCCAACTTTTTGTGTTGCATTTTTAATTACAACAACATCCCGTTTGGAATCTAAACTGGTGATTCTAATCTTGTGCGACGACTTCTATTTTTCACATGGATCGTAGTGCATTTGAAGACAACGGTTTAGTTAGGTTCGGTGAAGTTGACTTACAGATACGAAGTGGATTAGTGATGTCATTCATATAATAATCTCCGTTTCAAGGACGAGACAACACTTGATATGGGAATTATGCTTTTCATAAAATGATGTTAACAAAATTGTCATACTTACTACCAATATAATACTTTTTAGCAAAATTAACTGGCGAAGTAACATTCTCTGAGTTATTCGAAGGTCAGGCATTGTCTGATTAAGGGGTGATGAAAAAAAATCTCGAAGAAAAATTAATTAAATCACAGATATAAGACAACACCGCAAACACTGGATACAATCTGGAGCAAACAAGGAAAACCCAGATTCGGAGAGCGCGAGGTCAGTCGCAGTGGCGCCAAATAGACTAGACTTCCTAAAAATCCTGATGGATGTCTTGTTGGACACACAGCATATAAACCACTGTCCTAAATAAATGCCGAATTTGGCAATAGAAATAGCTGCTGGATGTGTGGACGCATCTGCATTTAACAAACAATTCTTCTAAATGATAGTGAAATTTTAAGACCACTTATTACAACGCAAACAAATATTCTTATTGCAGAGTTAAATTGTATACCTCATTTTCCACCAATGAATATCTCATTCACAAATGGAAATGGACTGGATCGGCGCTGCCTCTCTTACATTGTAACAAATCGTGTAAATCCCAAGATAGATAGACGGCATTAAGTAAATTAATTTGATTATCAGAGCGGTCGCTTAGTGAGCGTCCACTGTTTATTCACCACTTGAGTATATCTGGCGCATTAGAATCGTTTTAGATTTTACACGTTTGCAACTACTAGAACAGCGTGTAATCCAGATGTCGCATACGACTTTTTGAATTTGAACCGATATCGCGTATTTCGCGAAAGGTGCGTACAATGTTCGATTGTAAAAGGGGGTAAGCGCTGTCATCCTATTAGTGCATAAACCAACGTTAGCTCTATCTGCCCTTGTGGTGGGATGGTTAATTACCGCGATCCATCAACAATGACCTGAGGTCGCAGATAAATGCTTGCACGCATTGATTGTGAAGACGTATTACATGCAATGAAACATGTAATGTGTCTAGAGGGCGGTCTATGGGAACGTGGTTATTTGCTCGTAAGCGTGGTATGTTCTCACTAACGAACTTAATTAGTCAACATTAGGATTTACAAACCTGAAGTGTTAATAGATGGGTTTGTAAATTTATACAATGTGAATTTTCTGCCTCGTTGGCCGTGTTGGTTGCAAATGCAAATCCCGATGGGGTGGTCCCCCGAGTTCGATTGCCAGGTCGGGCAATTGCCCAATTTAGATTTCTCACGTCTCACTATTCCGTAGTGAGACGTAAATGTAACTGGTGAAAGGTGGGAACGTACTACATTCCCCTTCACTACCTCTTCGAGAATTGCGGGTGTGATGTTGCGTTTATAAAGTTTATTAGTACTAATTCGGCGGCCCCATAAAACATTTTAACAGATATAAAACTCTCATCAATGTACCGGTTGTACATTTGTTCGGTACGGAAATGAGGTTCCGCACAGCCTCGTCGCCACCAGCACCGCCTCGACCATGACACGTGTCCTTTAATTCGAAGATCAAAGCAAACTAATTATTCGAATACTCGCCCTTCAGTCACGGCGCTGTAAATATGCGCGTAACGGGACAAAATCAATGTCAACGATTACATGTACGCACACTACACCGATTCTCAAGTAAATATATTTAGGAATATTATTTTCCAACGTAACTTCACGCCTGTAATCCCCGAAGGGGTAGGCAGAGGAATGCAGAACATTCCCACGATTCACCAGTTACG